>CM035174.1:58743693-58996868 GCA_020205615.1 Panax quinquefolius | reverse complement strand
GGGAAGGAGTATAAATCAGGAAGAGCTTCAAAGATCGAAGGTTGCTGGAGTTGCAGAGTTTGGAGTAACGGTGGACTGGTCTAAACCATGTGAAATAATGAGTCTGAAGGCTCACTCTACGATCTATTAAGAACACTCAGATACATGCAAAGGAAGAAGTAGAAGTGAGAGTTCTACTACAAGAAGAGTGTTCTGAACTGCCGAGAGAAAGAAGTGCATCATGTCATCTTAGTGTCAATCATGGGAAGACTCTAAGTACAATAGAGAAGAGCTCACAGTCATCTTAGCAAGTCCATCATGAGAAGACGTCAAGTATCAAGAAGGGAGATCGCAAACGTCATCATGGTGGCAAGCATGAGAAAGTTTCTAAGTACCTAGCAAAAGAACTTATAGTCATCATAGAAACCTATCATGTGCAGCCATCATGTATCAAGAGGAAAGATCTTCAAGGCAGTCATCAAGGATCATCCGGCGTGGTTGAGTAATCAAGAAGTTTGAGCATCATGCAACACTCAACCGCACTTCAAGGATGATCACGCCTAAGTACTAAGCTATACGAGAAGATGTTTAGAGCATGAAGACATCTTAGCGACTCGGCCAACTCCAACAAAAAACAACTCAACAGAAGCTGGGCACTCGAGGGGTCATTGTCCCAAGGGACTAAATGAAGCCAGGGCCTAAGGGGTCCTTGTCCGGAGAGACTAAACAAAGTTCCAAGCCTGTTGGGCTTGAAGAGTTCCTAGGGAACTAGAGGAGTCCCAAGGTCAGCTTGGCCTTGAAAAGTTCTTAGTGAATCAAGTCCCAAGGTCACGGGCCTCAAGGAAACTTAGTGATTCGTCTGCTACCTTCCTTAGTGGAAATCTCAAGAGTTAAAAGCAGAAGAGTGGATTAGAAGCTTGAGTCTCTAAACCACTTAAAACCCCTTATGTCTTTACCATTATGTCATTTACATTATGTACTATAACCTATATAACACTATGTATGTTTTAAACGCCTACAACCAAACTAACTCTACGAAAAAATGTATGTTTGATTATGAATATATCAATGAAGGGGATCTTTTACTTATTCTGCTGTGCTTGAAAAGATTCTTATGTTTGTCATCTGCTAATGTAATAACAATACAAAAAAAAAGAGAAAAGTATTTGAAATAAAAAAGGATCTATTCAACCCCCCTTCTAGATCTATTGTGCTTACTGTGAACTAACAAATTCCATGAAGCTTCTTGATAAATCAATTCTGCAAAGTGAGATCAACCGTAAGTTACTTCGGCTATGCCCAAGAGGCAGTACAAAAAAATGGGGCTTCAGCAACAACCGATTTTCGTTGCTAAAGGTGCCAAATTTCGTTGCAAAAGTGTTTTGTAACGACTTTATTATCATTATCAAGGTTTTCGTTACAAGAATGAGCATTGCTAATTGTTCCGCAACGAACATTTTTTTTTCGTTGCCAAAAGTAATACATTTTGCAATGAAATTTGGCCATCGTACAGAGACATCGATCCTTTAGCAACAAAATGTATTGTTGCAGAATAATTAAAATTTTGTTGCTAAAAACCCCATTTCGTTGCAAAAGCCTGCTAATTGGCAACGAAATGAACTCTTTTTTTTTGCAACGACCATGCATTTTCGTTGCAATTGACACCATTTTGCAACGACATTTTTTGTTGCAGTAAATTATGAAAATTGTTGCCTAAGCTTGCTTTCATTGCGGAATGTAAACTTTTTAGTAACGATTTTCGTTGCTGATTATATTATTTGGCAACGACATTATCTTTGAATCAAAGAATCGAAAATGTTTGTTCTTTGGTTATTTTCAATAAAGAACGAAAGTCGCCGATTAACAATGATATTATATGTTGTCGTTTCTTTATATGTGCAACGAAAGTTGATATGATTTGCAACGATAAAAAATATTGCCTTTTATGTTAGTATTAGCAACAATATCCTCTCCGTTGTTATTATGTTAATTTTTCGTTGCCAAATATTATATTCTTAATACCATTAGCAACGAAATTTGTTGCTAAATGTATAAAAAATTGTTGCTATATTAAAACTTGTTCAAAATTATTTTATAAACAAAAAAAATTATGTCTCAATAACCCCATAACAAATTATGACAGAAATACAAAAAAAACTAAAATATTTTTAATTAAATAAAATCATCGTCAATGATCATTCATCATCTTTACAATCAAAATTGCAAATACATTTGAAAACTACAAAGCCCGGCCTTAGTTGATGTGGCGCCCCAAATTCGTGTACTTGAAACCCGAACTCGATTAGCTTCACGATACCATTTCTATGAGCGGAATAATACTAATAATAATAACAATAATATAGATTATCAAATTTAATTTACATATTATCAGAGTTTTCAATCCCAAGTACGAAACCTTTAAACATTCGTTACCTTACATAATATATATCATCATTATCGTAATAAAGTCTAGTTATTACAAAAGATAGCATTATCTTTTCATTCAACGACCTTCCCTTTCCCTTTGTTCTTGACAGAGCCTTCAGGTTGTTCATACTTAGCTGAAAACATTTAAATTAAGCAAGGATGAGCATTTGAGTGCCCAGCAAGTAATATTAATAATAACATTTAGCTGAATGAATTAAATGTTTTCTTTGAACGATACTTCTACAAAATCAATCATTTGAAGTAAGTTTGAATCAATACTAAACAAACTATCATTTCGATTTCAAATTTTTGAAACTACGATATAGACTATAAATGATGATCATTTGACGGACTATGAACATTGTTTTTAGTTTTCGCTAAGGTTTAAAACAGAACTTCATCATGTAAACCGTCATTACTTACTTAGCACCAAGTGATCACCGTTATGCCTGTATTGATCAATACTACATTGCTAGAAACGATATTATCGCTCATCCTTTATCTCGCCTCTTGGCGCAAAAAATTTTTCATATTTGGGATGTTCATACTACATTCTTGAATCCAAACCAAAACAATTCGATTGGATAAAGTTTTATCTTGTTCAACAACAATTTTTTAAATCAAGCGTCTAAATTTGGATCAAATAGCTTAGACGACTTTCAATTCAACGATACATACTAAGCAACTATAAGTATGTATCAACATGTGATAAAATATAATGATTATCCAAGTGAGGACACTTGTATAACCATGTTTAGAAATTAACGAGCAGAATATATTTCTCGATCTACAATAACAAAATTAAGGAACTTGTACAATGATTATAATTTAATAATCGACTTATACCGAATCATTGCATAAGTATATACAAAGGTTGAAATATTTGAACAATTGAAAAGAATACTTTAGATATTATCTTCTTACATGTCCATCGCATAAAGTAAATGCAAAGGGTTAGATATCTTGCCTTGTCTGCTTTGCTTACACAACTTAGATTTATCTTTTATATCAAGCCCTATCATTAAATAGATGGTTCGCTTCGATTAGAATAACATATCATATCATATTGTCTCGCTATTTGCAACAAAGACATAACCTAATCACATTGTCATGTAAGTTTAACAACCATCAATCACAAATAATCACTTATCTAATAACATTATCTAAGTCCGGATCAATTTACAAATACGCTTGTGTGTATCGACAACTTTATCGGCAATTATCGAGTCTAAGACTCTATCCAGTAACTTAGTATCACTCATATTATTTTAAATGACTTATAATACTTTTTAAACATGTATTGTAATTTATCGCGAATTTTTCAAACATCTAATCATTATTAAATGATTTAAATATTAAATTATTTCATTATCATTAACATTTAATTATTATTAAACTATTAATGAAACCATTGCCAAAATATTAAAGTTATTTATAATAACTTAAAATACTTTTAAAGTATTTATTTTACCCTTAAATGATTTTTAAAACATTTAAAATCATTTTTATATAATTATCATTAATAATAAAGTATTAATGTTTTATTTATCCAAATATTAAAAGTCATTAATTATAACTTAAAATATTTTTTTAATTCACTTATATCCTTTTAAATGATTAATAAAACAATTTTTAAACTATTTATTTAATATAATTATTAAATAAATTTAATATTAATAATAAATTAATAATCATTAATATTAAATTATTATTGAATTATCCTTTAAATATTAAAAGTTATGTTTTATAACTTAAAATATCTTTAAACACTTTATTTTCATTTAAAATGATTATTATAATATTAAAATCATTTATAAACTAAATTATTTAATATAATTATTAAATAACTTTAATATCATTAATAATAATTAATTAATGAATTTTACCTTTAAATTTTGAAAGTTATATTTTATAACTTAAAATATTTTAAATACCTTATTATTATTTAAAATAATTTTAATATAATAAAATCATTTTTAATTTATTTATTTAGTTTATTTATTAGATAACTTAATTATCATTAATATTAATTTATTAATGAAAATTATCACATAATATCAAAAGTCATTAAAAATAACTTAAAATATTTTCTTATATCATAATATCATTTTTAATGATTTTTCATGATCAAAATCATTTTTAAATAATTTATTTAATATTATAATTAAATAAATTAATTACTTTTAATATTCTAAAAATATTAAATATTTATGAAATATATTCAAAATAATTAAAATATAATTTTCGGACATAAAAATAATTTTTAATAATTTATTTTGTATTTTTCAGAATTAAAAACTAATTAATACTAATTATTTAATAAAAATAATTAATTTTTTATAAATAACTGTCGTTAAAGGGCTCTATAGCGACGAAACCGTCGCTATAGGTGTTCTTGAGCTGTCCAGAAAATCATGTCAGAAAACGAGTTGGCATGTTTGACCATAAATCATTTCTTACACAAGTTGTTTCTGGGCTTTTTGTTGATCCTATTATGTAGTAAAACTACATCACTACAAGACCCAACAATAACTAGAGTCATAACATGCATAACATAGAAGATCCAAGAGCCTAAAGTAGTCGTTGATGTCGCTCTTCATTCATTTAAAACCCTAGAAATGAAGAACAGATTCGAGTAGTACTTTGGGCTTCCACAACTTGTGATTTGTGTGATGATTAAGTGATCTAAGGGTACCAGATTGTAGAAAACATTTAATACTACAAAGCTATTACTTAACATCAACAAAAGAACTACAAAATAGCCAAATTCGACTCGGTCAAACCATGTCAGACGACATGTTCAAGCATTTTCTGGGTTACCCAGAAAACAACTTTTCATGCTCGTCCGGCTTGGTTTGACCATTGATTACTATTTTCCTATTTGATAAAAAGGAGATTTTAAGGCATAATATTGGAGTTCATATATAAGACTACAACATAGATGCAACAAAAACAACAAAGAACTAACAACCAGAAAGATCAAGGGCCACGAACTTCTTGTTAGAACGATCCGGGCATGTTCTCGACCGCCTCAGACACTTTCTATTAATGCGGTTTGGCCAACCAGATTCGAATCGTAATAACTTCCATTCTAAAAATCAAATGACCCTAATTCTTTTTGAAGATTAAAGACCACATTACCAGCTACACATAGCAACTTATAAACAACAAATATCATAAACAGAAAAATAGTTATAGCCTCTGACATTCACTGTCAGACCACCAAAAATAAAATTTCCAGATTTTTGAATTCTTCAAATCCGAGCTTCTAAATGTTATGGATCCAACATTTAGCAACCCAGATCATCATTAAACACTATAACAAACATGTTTTAACAAAAATTTCAAACATCAAACAACCGAAATTTGGACAGAATTCAAGCTAGGGTTTATACCTTTTCTTTGAACAATTTTGATCTTAGGCTACTGATTTGGTTATGATGTTCGTGGGGCTTGGTTGTGGAAGTTATCTAGCCAAGGATTTCGTAGGTTAGAGAGAGAGGGGGACTTGGATTAGTTTGATGATCAAATGGAATAAAAAAAAGTGAACTTTGTCTCTCTTAAACTATATATATAATGAGCTAGATGCATGAATCTGATGTTGCTATCATTACATGGCTGATTTGTATAGATTTTGGCACATGGAATTATCTAGGGTTGGTGAACAACCCAAATCATGACAAGATTTGCAAGTTACCTCAATAAAATAAATCCAAAAAATGTTATTTTAGTAATTTAACAAAGTATTTAAGGGTATTCTTGTCCATGGTACTTGAATCTATGGATAAATTAATAGATTTTAAACCTTAAGGTTTCCCAAATAATTTCTAGGGTTTAAAAAATTAAGTTTAAAGTTTAATAAAATTTTAATTAGACCACACTAATTAAAATTAGGGGTTTTAATAGAAAATTAGGGTTTTAAAAATAATTAGGGTTTCTTAATATTACTAGGGTTCCCTATTTAGCAAATTAGGGTTACTAGGATTTGTCATGTTACACCATAATTGACCAACCATTATCGGTCCACGTATACAGTACTTATTAATAGCACTGAAAAATCAAAAATATAATTAATATTATATTATTATCATTCCTTATTCCAAAACCATAATTAGGGTTTGGATTCCATTTCTGATTTACCTTGCATAAACAGCTTTATTAATTAAGTTAAAATATTTAACTTAATAATCCGAAAGTTAAAATTCATATAAATAAATAATAATTATAAAAACTACAATAACCATTCCTTATATTATTTAAATAATATAATATCATATTTCATTTGAAAATAAATAATAAAAACATTTCTACAATAAAATTAATTATTATAAAATATAATTTATAATGATCATTATTTTAAAATAAAATTATTTATAAATATTAATGTAATAAATATATATTTATTTACCACATAAATACATATACACATTATCTTGTACAAATCCTCATCCTTAAAATAAAAAAAAAATATTATGCAAAATATTTGTTTTATTTATATAGAAAATATCGGGTTATTACAGTTGACACTATCTGCCATCAAGAGGTTAACACTAGTGCCATTTATGAAAAAAAATCAAAAAAGAAATGTTTATAATAAAAAACAATACTGAAGCTTACACAAAGAGTTTCAACCATGGTTCATTCTTCAGGTATTTTGCCAATATTAAAACAGCATTAGCCCAGACCCTTAAAAATCTCGTCCCTCAAGTCCTGGGGGTGCATTTTGTAAGGTCATCAGCAACACCTACAAAAGTAGTATAAAATAGAAAATAGTTGAATAATCTTGTGCAAAAAGTAATATTATGTTTACTTCTAAAATAAATTAGATGGTTCACAATGGTGAATCTATGATTAACCTTCATTGGAGAATACTTGGAAATAAAAGATGCAATGCAGTAAAAAAATTTATTTTAATAAAAACAAAGGGAGCAAGGAACCTTGACTCAGATCTATAGATCATGTAAGCCAAGATAAATTAAAGACCATACATCCAAAAATTTATGTAGTGTCTACAGTTATGTAGTTAAAGAAAAAGATTACTGAGAGAGAGAGAGAGAGAGAGAGAGAGAGAGAGAGAGAGAGACCACAATTAGCCCTTCATACTCAAGATTACATCTAACCGTCCATGTCCTGGCAACAATATTAAGAAATAGTATGAAGATCAACATTGAGCATACAATATAAGAATTAGATTTATATTCCCTCTGTCCCAAAAATATGTTTGTTTTCTATGTAATTTTCATTGAAAATGGTACTCATTCTTCCGAATAGTGGGAGTACAAATTTTAATAAAAGCGACCTTTGCAAAGATTATTCTACAACATATATACCAAAGGTGCATGTCTAGGGAGCTTCCACTTTTGGTTATTGTCCACAGGACCTATAATGTTGTCTACAATCATGCTACTGCAATATTATTTCGTGGTGAGCTAAAAAAAAGTACCAAATTTTTCAGTGTGTTTACCATACCATTTTTTTCTTTGATCAACCAGACTTTCATTACTATAATGATAATGGCAAACAAAACAACTTGAATGGTAATTACAAGTATAGAGGCAAATATAATATATTGTTTACATATATTCATTTCATATGTTGAGCTGTTAATAGAAAATGGGACCATTGGGATTGATGGTAATTATGTTCCAAATATTGTTTAGAAAGGTTATTAAGTTCCAATTTATAAAAGCCCTAGTTGCTGATTTATACTACTCTTCTCCCAAAGTTAAAGTTCAGTAAGTAAAATATATGTCGATTGTAACAAATCAATACCAATGGATGGAGGCATAACATATACCATCGCATATGGTTCAACATCAAATGTAATAAACTAATAAAGATAAAACCTACAGCCTCTTCGACATGGATGCAGATAATAAAGAAAGAGAACCTTGTGCAAACATACAGCAACACAGTGACATTGTCATAAAATTTGGTTGGAAAGCTTTACCTTCTGGATTACTCGACAACCATACATCTCAAGGCTTAGTGTCAGTACATGGCCAACGAGCTTGTTAACTAACTATCTTCTCTGTGATGCCATTCCATGCTCAAAGAACTAAAAACACGAAAACAATAATTGAAAGCGTGAAATATAAGAGTATGCAACTGGAAAATCGTGTGTGTGAACAAAAATACAAACAATATGTATTATTGATAGGAATAGAATAATATATATACCTTTTGGACCACGTAATTACCAAACACATCAGTCATCAAAGTGAGGGCTTGGGGAAATATTTCTTGGTAAACCATGTTTTTCTCCTCTGTTGTTGCAGTTTCAAGTTTCTGTTGAATAAATCGGCTCCCATACTGATCCGCACTGATAATCACAGTGGGTGTTAAATCGGTAATAACGATTTCATGGTGAACATGATTCAACCACATGATTTATAAAAAAAAAATACCTGAACTCAAAAACATGACCTGCAATTTCCGAAAGTTCAAAACATCTGGTTTTATTGCTCTTGAACTCTTCCAGCAATGATGAGACAAAGCTATTGTCCATGTTACCAGCATCTAATTGCCAGGTTCCCATGACACCCCCAACCAAGTTTCTCATTTCAGAAGGGAATCACATATTGACATCACCGTGCCTGATTGGACTACCAGGTCCAACAGGAGAGTTTGGAATAACTGGACTTGCCAAGGGACTTCCAGGATATGAAAAGCCAACTCCAAATGCTGGATTACTATAGTAACTGTGATGATTAGAACCACCAGTTTTACTACCTAATGGGATGTTATAATGTGATTTATATGGTGATAGTAGAGATCCAATATAAGCTTGTAGTTCATATCCAAAGAGGGATCATTAACAGCAGCAGCTTGTGCTGCAGCGTACTCAGCAGTCCTAAAGTATTGAAGATATACTGGATCCACAAAAGATGACTGTAGAGCACCGCCGGCCATCTGATTCCCGATTATGCTAAGATTTTGTGATTCGAATGCAGCATAACTCAGATTCAATTGAGACGGAAAATTTCCCCCCATCATTCTTGAGTCCATTCCGGCGCCAGCCATGGCTGATGATGCAGCAACGTTTTCAATGAAGGGTGGCATATTACCATTGCCAAGATGGCTCGAGATCATGGATGAAAGTGGTGAATTCATTGTGTACCCACGTATACTATAGTTTGGAAATGAAGAATTTGTACCATCAATATGCTGATAATGAGACGCTATGCCACCTCCACCATGAAGAATAGAATGAGATCGTTTTAGGTAAGCATTATTGGAAGAGTTACCAAGTCTGTATCCATCACCACTGCTCATACCAGAATTAGAGTATGATAGATTTCTTGATTGAGAAGAAGGCATGTGTAACTGAGGCTCAGATTTCTTCAGGTACGAGTGCTGCTTCACATTATTTTGACCACTTGGTATATGTGCGAGATAATTCTCATGGTTATCAACGGTTTGCTTAATCTGTGATTGCAAATGATTCTCATCATTCATCACACCATTCAACAAATTCATGCCGGATAAAGAAGCTACCAAATCTGCAGGCTCACTTATGTGAGAAGAGACAACATTAAATGAGTTTGAACTTATGCTTCTCTTTTCTGAAGTACCTACTCTCCGTCCACCAATAGGAGTAGGGCAAGGACTAGGAGCCCTGGAAATGTACTGTGGGTCAGGGGTTGTGCTTCTTGACAAGGAAGCACCCAGTGCAGCAACATAAGAATATGATGCAGGTGGGGTAACATGTTACATGGCAGATGAACTATGAGCCTTGGTACCTGATTGTATATTATCTGCAGAAGCCAAATCTGATCACCATCCCTGATATCATAATCTCCAATATAATCACTGTCTTTAATGAGATATCACAAAGTGCCCCCACACATGAGACCTACATGACCACACGAAAATGAAATTAAAGTTTGCTTATCCTTCTTATTAGGTAAAATGAGCTAATTATAAGGGAGATGGCTGACTAATATATCTTGGAGCTGATATCCTGACTAAATGTTTAAATTATTTAACAAGCTTTGCAATTCGTTAAGCCACCAGTACCATTAAAAACTCTGCTATCCAGTGACCAATTTCTCTCTAATTGTACAATTTACCACTTCTAAAACCCATAAATAGTGAAAATGAAAAATAATTATACCCTGACACCTTGTCAGGTCCCTCTTTCGGTAAATGACTGAACGCGGACTCCACTGACTTCTTCAGCTCTGCCACCGTAGCTGTCTTCACAACTTCAATTTCTGCAGTACAAAAATTCATCCCAATCCAATGATTTCTTGAATACAAAATGAAAACACATACCAAATTAAATAGTATGAAGCTACCTTAGTAGCAGAAGGTAGCAGGAATAAATACTACTTTAGTCATTGCTACCTTAGTAGCAGAAGGTAGCAGGAATAAATACTATGAAGAGTGTTAGTCATCCCATCTTTTTGCAGCATTTGCCTAGGCCCCTGCTACCTAGCTACATTCATTCTTCAGAATCCTTTGTTTGTTTCTCTGTACAGAAATAAACATGGAGGAGCTATGAACACTAAACACAAAGCATGACGATTATGATGATTGATAGATAAGGAGATGGGATTATTAGCACAAGTTTTAGCTGAGATCAACATCAACTTGTTGGGGATTCGCCCTCTCAGTTTGGTTGGCAACAAGTTCAATGCCCAGCTGCCCTTTATCACCAGCACCAAATGCAAATAGCTTACCAGATTCGGTTAGAGCAAAAGTATGGGCATTCCAGTATATAGAATTGGTGAGGCTAATCTGTACAATCTTCTCATTCACTTGCCTAAGTGATGTTACTATTTCTGGGCTCAGCACATTTGTATCCATATTTTCCTGTGAAACAACACAACCAAAAACACATTAGTTATCTAATAGATTTGACGAGTGTACAAAAGAATTATATATGTTGCCATCCACCAGAAATGACAACATAATCACATCAAGATACCAAGGCTTAACAACATAGAGTGGCTTATAGGCCATAACTGAAAACCTGTTCAGCATCTTATATTAAAGCCAATCAATCAAGTTTTAGGGATCCAAGCAATTTAAAGTGAATTCTTACAATAATAGAAATGAGAGATCCCCCACCGACTGATTCTGCCTCACATCAGATGCAAATCTAAACTCTCCGTCATCAAAATTAGGGCTTGACTCGGTATGAGAGATTTAGGCTGATTCCGCTCCTAAAATCCCCCACCGACTGATTGCAACTGTTGAGACCTACACAATATCTAAAACTGAAAATCAAATACTCAATATTGAAGAATAAGGAAAGAGATTCAAATTGGTCTTGTTTCATGCCTAACTCTTTTTCTAGTAACTCTTTTTCCAGACCACGCACACACCTCCTAAATTAGGGACTTTGTTAAAAAAAAGAGTTTGATAACATTTAAAAAGTGTTTTAGAAGTAATATTATATGTAAAATTAGTTTTTCAAAAACTTAAAACATAAATCTAAACTTAAATTTTAAGATATCATAAATTAATAATAACAAACTGAAATATAAGTCTTTAGTAGAAAAAAATTAATATTTTAACATTTTTAATTTTCTCCTCAAAAGTCATAATTATTATAATTTTGTTTATTGTTAATTTACAATATTTTAAAATTTAAATTATTGTAACTTAATATTTTAATTAATACAACTAATATTGTAAATTACTTAAAAATTCTTATTAAGAATAAAATTTCCTTAAAAAAAATAATTACATTACAATTTGAGTTGTAGTATATTATAAATTAAAGAACAAACTCAAACTTAACTTTTTCTGTTGAACATATGAATATTTGTTTTTGACATTTATGTTATATTCTATAAAATAGCGTCACTATCTTTTTTTCCCCCTTTTTTGTCATGATCAGTGTATAAAAATCATATGAATATTTGGCGTTGAATTTTCGGATTTTAAAAATCAGAAAGGCAACAAACGTAACTTTAAAAAATATTTTTTTAAAAACAAACGAATTAAAAAAAATTATCTTAATTTTTTTAAAAATAATTTTATTTTTTTAAAGAAATTTGAAAAGATAAAATGTGATCCAATGCCAAACTAACTTAAGATCGTAACTTTTTTAAATTTTTTTTATAAAGCAAATTTGTAAAAAAGAAGAGTAAGATGTAACATCACTTTAATTGACGTTGGAATTTTTTTTTTTTAATTTCTTTAATCTCTTGTACTTGTTTACAAACATCAATATTTTTTAATGTTTATTCTCTCATTACCCAAGGCTTTAAAATGAATGAGTATATAAGACTTCAACAATAAAAAATAAAAATAAAAATTCTAACGCCAATTAAAGTGACGTTTACTAATTTCGTTTGATCTTACTACTTTTTTTTACAAATTCATTTTTTAAAACAATTTAAATACAACAGGATAAAATTGATATTACATTAATATGGGTCAAACTAACTTATTAGGAATGACTTATAAGTCATTTTAAATAACTTTATTCTGTTTTAGTTCATAAAACATAATAAATTTTTCTTCATCTTTTATGTTTTCTCTTAAAACTGATAGTATTATAATTTAATTTTATAATATATTTGGAAAAAGGTAAAAGGAGAACTAGGAATAGCTAGGGGTATACCATTACTATTCTTCTTTTTATGTTTTATTTTTGGACTTAAAAATATATTCATGATTTAAGTTACTCCCTCCGTCTAAGAATAAAAGTTCTTATTATTTTATGTAATCTTAAGTTAACTATTTACTTATATTAAATAATCTATTTTTTTAAAAATAATTTATGCGTAATATCATTAAATGTCATATTTTTATTATTTATAAATATTTGTATAATATTAATAGTCATGTAGAAAAAAATATGCAATTAGATGAGAATTTAAATATGAATAATTTTATCATTTGACATTTTTTAAATTCGCATAAAATCAATCATTACTTTCATTCATGAGTGAGAGGGTACTTGTAAGTAAATATATATATATATATATATATATATATATATATATATATATATATATATTTACAAAGTTATAAATAAATATTCATATAAATTTATCTTTAAAATATATAAACAAATATTTATTTATAAATTTATAAATATTTCATCTAAAATTTATAAAATTTAGATATGAATTTTTTATAAATATTTATATAAATATTTAGAGATAAATTTATATATATATATATATATATATATAAATATTCATAGTACCTTTATGTAAGACCCCAACTTATTATTAATGAAATTTAATTTTCTATTTATTATTTTGAAATAGTAAGGGTTGATTTGATTAATGTGGATAGTTAGGGTAAAATACGCAAATATTTCAAAATAAGCAAGTGGTTATAAAATATTCATTGTTGTTTTCGGAATATTCGTTTTGGTCGTGGAATATTCGTGATCGCTTCGGAATATATTAAATGCGGCACAGAGTAGCCATGTGTGGGCCCATAACTGAAAGCGATTGGATGAAGAAAACGACAAATATAAGTTGTTTAAAAAATAACAGTAGTTATTACTGCTAATCTTGTTAAAATACTCGATTGGTTAAAATACGAAGACACAAAGATTGCACCAATTATTGATTCTTACGTAAGAAGGCACTACTCAATAATGGTTACGATAATTAATGCTCGTATTTTATTTTATTGATTTAATAATTGCTTGCGTTGATATTTTATATTGTTGTTGTTTTTGATAATTGTCATTACACGTATTTTTCATTATCGAAGCAATAATTCATATTATCTCGAATAATATTATTAGTTAACATTATTGGCAATGTCTAGAAAGTTCATCTAAGGAGTGGTTTGGTCACCTAATTGCGCGCCATGAAGGAGAAATTCTTATTGAAAGCCCCTCTTTCCTGGAACTACCCGGTTGTCAAACATCTTGATTCTCAGAATATTATTTGTGAATAATTAATTATTGATTCATATGATGAGAAAAATCTTGATTTTATGTGGATATAGATGGAGAAAATTTTAATGTGACAATTGTTGAAAATTGAAATTTTATCTGCTTATGATAAAATAATTCATTTAAATATATTATTATATTTTAATAATATAATAATGGTGATATTTTTTACAACGAATATGGGATATATGAGTATACGAGGAGGAAGAGTATTTTTGTTGCAATAAATGTTTAAAACATGTTAAACATGTCTATTGGACCCATTTATCGATCGAAATTTGATTATAGCCTGTAAAATCGCTCATTTGTGGATTTCGGTCAATTTTTTTTTGGAATTTAGAAAAACTTTCTTCTGCAAAGTTGTAGAGAATTGAATTTCCTATAAGAAATCGCGAGTTTCGAATTTTCTGACAAAAGGGCTATTTATTGTGAATTATTGAAGTTAGGAGTTCAAAAATAATTAATTTTTGGAAGTTTTAATTGTTTAAAATAACAAAAAGCGTTTTTGTGGTTGGTTGGTAGGCACATGTGTTTGAAAATATGCTAAAATCAGAATTTCCAAGTTTATGTATGATTTATATAAATTTATTAATATTTTATTAAATTTTCGCTTTGGTGTTCTATGCGATTTCCTATAAATAGGGTGCTTAGGTTAGAATTGAAAATCACACCGTAAATCAAGTTTTCTCTCTATATTATCGAGCGTATTCTTGTGAGTATTTTGAGTATACTTTGAGTATTGCTATACGGTGCAAGTTCAAGTCATAGCTTTATATCCTGTTTTTAATTTAAAATCGATCTTTCGAGGTAAGGGATATTATTTTTTTCAGAATGATATTATTTCTTCAATATCGTTATGTTGAAATATTGATCTGAAGTTTTTTTATCAAATTTAGAACTTTTGGTGTCTGAGTTACTATTCACGATACTAAAGACTATTCACGATATCTGATCTTTATTCACGAATCACGGCAAGACTATTCATCAAAAAAATGAAAAATTTTCTTTTAGTCTAAAATATCTATTCTCGGATACTAGCTTTGATTGTATCCATGTTTTGATCATTCTTGAATTTTACACCACTATGATTATTTTTTTGAGGTATTTTTGACGGATAAAACAAAGTACGAATCCTTAATCCTTAATCCTTGTCATTTTGTTTCAATCGGATTCGCTTTCTTTAAAAATATTTTTCATTATCCTCGGTCTTAAATGATTATATTATTGAATATCTTTGGTAGTAGTGCAAAGATGAATGATTTCGATGAATATCTTTGGCAGTAGTGCAAAGATGAATAGGTGTTTAGATGATACGACCAATGATGAATATCTTTGGCTGTGTAGTGCAAAGATGAATATTTGATTCCGTATATATATTGATTGATATTACAGAATAAAAGATAGGCGATGAACTTTTAAATTCATACATAGAAGATAGTAGTTTGCATTCTCTACTTAACTCTTCTAATGAATTATTATTTTCATTGCGAATATTGATTTCAAAACTTGTTGTCTATTGTATTCTATTAGATTTTTCCTGTTGAAGACTAATGATAATTTGTTGTATATTATCTTAGTCATAATATTCTTTACTAGGCTAGTTGAGCTCACCCTTTTCCTTTTTGTTCCATTTTTCTTCTCGGGGAGGCGAGAATATAAGCGAAGTACGAGTCTGGGGTATGGAATGAAGGTTCTAGAGAGAGTTGTTTAGTAGTCCTCACCATTTTGTAAAATAATGTATCAATAAATGTGATGAGGATTTATTTGAGTATAGATATTGTCTGAAGATAATATTTGTATTCAAACTCACAGCTTACCTTGTTGTAATAATAAAGTTGTAGTTGTTTCTGTACCATGTATTGAAAACTCAGAATGGGTGATGTATACCTATTTTGGGGGCGTCACACTTTATATAAATTTAGTTTAATGTTGGGATTTGTTTAGTTAACTAATAAATTAGAATGGCTTAGTGGTAGCTTAATCTCCACATTAAACTAAATATATATAAAGTAACTATGAATATTTATATAACGTAACTATGAATATATATATATATATATATATATATATAGACACACACTAGTAATTGTTCGTGCCTGAAGGCACGTTGTAACGAAAAATTATATTAAAATTCGAAAAATACTATATTACGTAAAGACTCTTTACAACTTCAAATAACTTACAATCTGATATAACAATTATCATAATTTACCACACTACCACAATAATTAATTTTCCTTTAAAAATAGATATCGAGAAAAAAATCTAAACTTATTTACAAAACTTACAATCATCAATAACAATTATCATAATTCACCACACCACCACAATAATTATTATTATTGTTGTTGTTATTGTTATTATTATTATTATTATTATTATTATTTTTTATAATTATTATTGTTATTATTAGTATAATTATTATTACTTTATTACTATTATAATAATAATAATAATAATAATAATAATTATTATTATTATTATTATTTTATTATTATTATAATTATAATTATAAGCACAACTAGGTAATGAGGAATGCAAGCGAATGAAGAAGAGGATGCAGGATGAAGAAAAGATCAAGTATCATCTCGTTTTGAAGGAGGAATTTGAGTTTCATATAATTTCGAGTTAAAAGAAGGACTAATAAAAGGAAGATATCGTAATATATTAATAAGTGTTTAACTTCTAACTCAAATTATTGATAGGAAGTGACAAGTCATGTAAATTAAGATAATACATTCGGTGAAGGTGAATGTGAGGAACCACAATGCCAAAGAAGTAACGTAGGGACTCGAGATTAAAATAAAGGAAAAATTTTCCTCAATGGTGTATGTATTATTAGCGAGATTCTGGGGACATAATCCTTATAAGGGGGGGAGAGTGTAACGCCCCAGAAAAATTGGATTTTTTGGAGAATTAAATTTTTATTTGATTATGTGGATTACATGAATTTAATTGATTATTTATGGAGTAAGCTATTTGAAGGTCGTTCTATGACCTAGACATATCGGAACGTCGTAGTATTTTGTCTACGTGGGAGAATTAAAGTATTTGAATTTCCAAGATGAAAATAAAAGCTTTCTGAGAATTTTTTTAAAAAACACTATTTACGCATTTCTGCTCGAGAATTATTTTTGAATTTTTGAGAAATACGCAATGATAGAATATTGAGGTGAGATGGAATATCCAATAATATTTTAGTTATGAAAAACACAGTTTTTTGCCTGTGGACTTAAAATCTAACGGTTAGAGAAAGTGATTTCCAAGAATGAATTTAAATGTGTATAATTAGTTAAGCGATGATCGTATAATACGTAGGTATTGCACGAACTAATATATACAAGTATGATACGAGGTATTTATATGAGTGTGTATGAATGATGGTATGCCATATATGATGAATAAGTATACAAGTTAGAATACGAGATTAATACGTAGACAATACTTTGTAAGGCTTTAAGACATGTGTAATGGACTTGGTAGGAATGTGTAGGAAATTGTATTGTCTAATGTGAATTATAATAAGGCCCAAATGCGGGAAGGGTAATTCCGATAGGGATTAATGTGCAAGCCCAATCCAAGCTAATGGAAAAGCCCAAAAGATTTGTTAATGCAAGCCCAAAGTATAAGATGAGATTAATTGAAATTAAAAGTCCAAAGCAAGGTTGATCCATGGGGCAACCCATGATCACATGGATGGCCCAAAGTGGTGGCCAAGTAAAGTGCGTAGTGGCTAACTAAAAGTGATGGGCAAGCAAAGGATAAGCTACGTGATTAATAATTAAACTTAAAGGCTAAGTTATGTGATTAGCAAGTTTACTTAATGATTAAGTAAATGTGGTGCCCAAGTATTGGATAAATGTTGTGATGGCCAAGAAAAAAGTGTGGTGGCCAAGTTAACTTAAGAGCTACGTAATGAATAGTAAGGAGGTGGATGACATATTAACCATTAAGCCCTCATTTAGGATTTCCTATAAATAGAAGGAGAGATAGCTCAGTTGTTGGTTGTTCATTTCATCCAACAAGTTGAGAGCTTATTTGCTTGAGAGAAAAAGCTAGAAAGTTAGCCTTTGTTAATTCAAGAAGCAAGAAGAAGATTGAGGTTAAGCAAGTGAACTTCAAGGGTAAGCAATCTTAAACCATGATTCTCTTTCTCTTCCATTGTTAGAGAAGTGGGTAGTGGTAGACCTTATATGCTAAGGAATGATAATAATGATTAATCAATGGACTTAAGCCGTATAAGTCATGAATAAGTAATTCAAACTTAATAAGTTATGAACTTATGAAGATCTTTTAAGAACATGTCATATGATAATAATAATGAAGTTGGTACGATAAGAAGAAGTAAGGATAGTGGTTAAAAGGTTGAAGCCATAAGAAATCATGTGAAATGAAGACATAAGTAGTTTATACTTTTATAAGTTATACACTTATAAAGAACAAGTAATAACATATCATGTAAATGAGTTAATGTAATATGTATGTCAAGAGTTTAGTATAATGGATTAAATCCATTTGAAACGAAGAACAAATCTTAAGTAACGAAGTTTTAGCGGAATTCACGAGTTTGGACGATAATCGTCGAATTCGTAAAATTCTCGGATTAGAGGTCGGATTTTGATATTAAGTTCAGAAACATCGGGTTTCAATGGAGACAAGTCTTATTTAGCATTATAGAGTTGCGGACTCAAGAATGATCGAATTCCGAATTAGAACGAAGAAACAAACGTTGAACGTTCACGAACGTTTATCATTTTCGTTATAAATGGACTAATAGGTGAATTTTTTGTTAACGAAGTCAAACAAATAAAATTCTTGCATGAACACTTAGAGTATATAATTTGTGAACCATAAGATCTTGAATGAGCCAATTCGGACTTATAACAAAGAAGTTATGAGCCTAGGAATCTCACCTAAAAGAAAATCTGTCAAATTTGTCTGAAGTACAGAGTCCGTGTCGCAGCGCGACTCAAGGCAGAATGGTCCACGCCGCAGCGTCGAGTGTGGTCGGGTGAAGTTGTAACCTACTTGAGAGTTGCACCACAGCGTGACCCATAACGAAGGGGTTCGCGCCGTAGCGGTGACTCCGATCTTTCAAATTTCTAGCATGTTATACGCATCAAGCCTGAGAGAGAAAAATATTGGCGCACAAATACAAATTTTAAATTTTAAACAAAGAAGAATGTTTATTTGTAGAGCATGAATTATAAATGATTAACAATTAATTAAGGATCTTAATGTAACATTGTTAAGACATATTTAAACCATAAGTATGATCACTTAGGGTTGAAGTAACGCAATTGCATATGAACATAAGAATGACGTAATTGAAAGTCGAAACCAATAATAACAAATCTAAGTCATAGTTAGATTGAGAAGAAGGGTAAGATTATTTAGGAACCATGTATGTTCATTCATGACCTAATGTGGTATGTTATGTGGTTATGTGTTGTAGAAACCGTAAAGACTCAAAGGAAAAGTAATTTTACTGTAGCCGACGCTGAAGGCACGTTTTTCTTAAACGCTTGTCTAACCTTCGTGTTAGCCAAGTTTTCTATGATTCATGTTATGAGATGCATGAATTGTTTTACTAAAGGGTCGATGCAAGTTTTACCTCAACTAGACTAATCTTGAAGAGTGGATTGATTTATTTACAAGTCTTTCAATATAGAATTGATAACGCTATCCTACGATAATTGTTTGGTACAGATTCACGGTAAGTCTGAATATGAATAAACAAATATATTTTTCATCGATTATTAGATGGGCACGTGAGGTTGCCACAACTTAAACGTACATACGTTTAATGGATGTAGTGTTGATCAACATAGAGTACTATAGGCTGATCACCTAGAAGTGCTCGTAAGCAATGCCGGACTTACGGACCTCATGCCGGGTTGCCCTTTTCAAAGAAATTATGAAATACTAATGGTCTTGGACCAGAATTGATGTTTTACTGAATATTGTTATTGTAAAACGTTTTAAAGGAAAAGAAGTGTTATTTTGAATTATCGATAGTACTTCATAACTATTATCCAGTTATTGAAGATATATGATTCATATGTTTCAAGCATGTTGTTTAAAAGAAATTGTTGTACTTGCTGAGCTTGTTATGCTCACTCTTGCTTGAACCATATGAATACAGCTAAGACCGAGTGGACCAAAGGATCCAGCAAGGATAAAGGGAAGGCTAAGGCGAACCTATAGATGACCTATGTAATAATATAGGTTTGTAATGATAATATTTGATATTATGACAAGAAAAAATGTAACGGTTATAAAGAACATGGGGAATGGTAATATTACTTTGGAATATATATAAGACATATTAGTTCTTTTGAGGCATTTCAATTGAATATTTATGTGAACTGTAGCACCGTGTAGCACCATATGTCGGGTTAGAAGATACTAAGATTTGGGGGCATCACAAATTTTACAGCATAGTCTGATACCATCATTGATCCCTGCTTCAGTTCTAAAAACTGTACCTCTAGCTGACTCTTCAAACTCTCTAGGAAATTAGTCTCGAAGAATATCTCTTTAAACCTATCCCAAGTTATAACCCCTTGTCCTCCTCGAGTTTTATTGGCCTGCCACCAATAACTAGCCTCTGCTTTCAAAAGCAGTCTTCTGATTCTCCCCTACTCTCGCAACATCGAACACTTTCTCTTTCTCCATGATCAAGGTCTGTGCCTCAACTGGATTCATGGATCCACAGAATTTTGGTCGTCTAACCGCCTTGAAATCTTTAAATGTTATAGCCAGATTCTGCGGTTGATTTTGCAACACACCCGTCAATAACGTCACTGGCTGCTGAACTGGGTTAGCCTCAACATTGTCGTTATTGGTAGTTCCCTCAGTGGTTCTTTGTCGGGGTTGATGTCTTGGAGGTATTTTCTGTTAAAATACACCCATTAGATTATCACTCAATTCTTTTAAGTATTTTCTACTGAACGTGCACCCCATAAAAGAAATCATCACATAACATATAATGTAATATTCCAGAATTTTAATTGTAATATTAAATATTTATTGAATTATTTAAATATTTAATTTGAATTATATAAATATTTAATGGATGTGTTTATTGTTGAATAAATAATTGTTCGATTTAATTTGATTTGATTTGTTAATTATTTGTTAAGTGCGTAATTAAGGAGTTAAGAAAATTAATTGTTATGAGGTAATATACTAATTTAATTTAATAACTAAGTTAGAGAGTTTATAATAATTAAATGAATTATTATATTTTGATTTGAATTTATAATTAAAATAAAGTGTTAATTGATTAAATAAAGTTATAATTATAAAGGAAATTATAATTGTGTGGTATTGATTTATGTGTTAAAGTAATTTGATAAATTAGTATTATAATTTATTAAATTGATTATTAAAATTTAATTATATAAAAGTGTGACAAATAACCTTACTATAAAGGAGTTATTAAAATAAATTAAAGGAGTCTAAGTGTGCTTTGGCAAACAAAGTATAAGGAATAATTGATTTATTTGAATTAGGTTTACCAAACAAGGTGTAAGAGTTAATGGGTAAATTTTTAGTGAGCTAGCCAAACAAGCCTTATGTCTTTTGATTTTCAAAACTTAGATAAGTGATATCAGTTATATCTATATTTATATTATATAATTAATACATATATTATTATTATAAGTTATATGTTAGTACGTAAGTTAGAGTCAGAAGAAGAAAACAGGAGGAGAAGATAAAGAACACAAAGAAAAAGTGAGAGAAAACTTGAGAGAATTCTAAAGAAGTTTTGTGAGAAGAATTGAGGAAAAGAAAGTTCTTGATCAAAAGGGAAGGGTATCATCTTCTTAAACAAAGGTATCATCTTAACCCTTTTATTTTTAAAGTTTAGTTTTTCCTCTTCTAAAATTCTATGTAAAAATCTTTGTGAAGGATAAATTGTATGTGGTATATGGTTTCATATGATAAATTATTGGTTATAAGATGGTTTCATGAGTTTATATATGATTATAGATAAACTAATTCATGTGGGTATGTATTTTGCGAAGGAAAATATATTACAGTGAGTTTATATGAATAAGTATGAATATGGCTTAGTTTAAAGTAAAATTAGGGATTAATTAGTTGTTTAAATTAAAATTTGACTATTGAATTTGTAAGAGAATGAATAAACATAAACATGATATGTTGAATTAACTGTTTTGATTGAAAAAAAAGTTACAGTGATGATTTTTATTAAAAATGTCAAAAAGAGAAGTTTTATCAAAAATAGTGAAATTGGGTGTTTTAAATTTGATGTTTATGTTATTTTATGGGTAGAATAATGTTAAGAGTCTTTATAATATGTTTACATGAAATCTATGTAAGTATTACATGTTAATTAGTTTGTTGAAAAGGAGCTTGTATGATAAATTGGCTTTTTGTTCATGTTGTTGCCGAAATTTGGTCGTAGAAATGCGAGTTCATGCATTGTATGCTACCAAAGAGTTTAAGTTTTAGCCAATAAGCAATAAAGCACCATCTTGCAGCAGGCCCAATCGTTGGCATGTGTCTCGCGTCAGAAGGCGCCAGTCTGTGTATGCCACAGTAATACCGTACCACAATGTAAACTATGGCATCGCAGCACGAGTTAGCAGAATGGTCAGACAGTTTAATTTATCTACACAAAAATCTAAGAAAGTTGTTATGTGTTAATAGTAGGACTATTAAATTATGATTTCAGTATTTCTATACTAAGAATGAACGTGTTATTAATGATTAACTAGTTTTACTACTAATGTAATTTGATTATGTGATTAACAATCAAATATTACATGATGTATGAACTTAGTTATATATATAATGTGGTAGTGACTAATTATGTCACGATGACATACATATATAGGGTATTGTATTTCGAGTTGTTACGCTTTAGCTTACACTCAAAGTAAGTCTTCAAACTCCATACTTTCGTTGAATTAATTGGTTATGTTTATGGAAGTTTCTAATTCTATACTTTGTTGAGCAAATTTTACTTTCGTTAAGTAAAGTTCCTTTTTTGTTGAGAAAATTTATTGTATCTAGTTATTCATAATGTTGCAAGTTCTCTAAATCTATTGTTTCATTGTACAAGTTATTGTTTCTATCTCGAGTTATATTACGCAAGTTTTCTAAACCTATTTTTATATTGAACAAGTTATTCTGGGCTTTAACTTGTTATTTAGCATGCAAGTTTATATATTCTAGTATACCAATGTTGAACCAATTTCATCGTTCAAATTTCTATTTGCTATGCATGCTTAGTACTCAACTGTAAATAACCTTGACTTAATATTGTTCAAGCAAGGTACATTATAATTATTCAATGGTTATGCTTTTAGCTTATTCCTAAAGCATGACCTTAGTATTCAGTTATGAATGTTTTATTCAACTAATCATTAGTTGATGTTCGTGAAATCCAAATTACGTTGAAATGTATCCAAACCAAACTTACTTTGGTGCGGACTTGTAATCTAAAAACTGAAATGAACAACCCTATTATTAGGGGTTTACGCTTAGCATTGAAATGGTTGTGCACAATACATTATACAAAGGGCCGATCCTCCTAAGTACGTGGAGTTTTTATAGTCTTATGACTGTTAAAGTTAAAGTTGAAAGATTACATATAATTGTGGACATGGTTCGTGGTCATTAGACCCTTAGTAGTATATTTCAGAATGTTGATAGAACATATCATTCAGTTCTATTGAACCTATTATTTGGTAAATGTTGTAAAGTTTATTCATTCTTATTTCACGTGAGCTTTGTTTGCTCACTCTTGCTTATATAACTATTACAGCTAAGGATGAGAAGGTAGATGTACCTAGCACCAATAAGGGAAATGGGAAGATGAACAAATATTGAAGACTTGTAATATGTTGACAGTTATTTATCATACTTTAAATTTGATTGATGTAATGAAGTATTTATTTAATTTCTGAATTTGAATGATTGTATTTAAAGGTTAGATAACTTGGGAAATTTTATTAATGTAATCCTTTAAAGGAAGGTTTATTATTCAATTTTATTATGATTGGGTAGTTAGATATGAATATTTTGATTAAGTGAACACCAAATCTTGAGGTAACGAAATACAGGGATTGAGGGGTGTCACATATAATGTAAGACGCAAACTTATTATAAATAAAATCGAATTTCCTCTAATTATTATTGTGAATAATATGGTGTTAAATTGATATAATATTTTGGTTATGGGTGAAATGTGCAAATTTTGCAAAATAAGCAAGTGGTTATAAAATAATCATTGTTGTCGGGGAATATTCGTTTGGTCGTGGAATATTCATGTTGTCGGAGAATATTCATACGATGGCGCAGTCATTTGTGGGCCCAATACAGAATAACTATCAGATAAAGAAAACGACAAGTTTGAGGTTTTATAAATAACGGCGTAGTTGTTACCATTAACACTGTTGGAATACTCGATGGTTAAAATACGATGTCTGGCGCTGCCGGGTCGCACAAGAGTACCACGATTTTTGCACAGTATTTTTGAATTATTGATTCTTACGTAAGAAGACACTACTCAATAATTGTTATAGTAATTACTGTTCAATATTTTATTTTATTGGTTCAATAATTCCTGCGTTGATATTTTATATTATTGTTGTTTCAATAATTGTCACTGCACAATATTTCCCATTATCGGATCAATAATTCATATTATTTGAATAATATTATGAGATAGCGTTATTGGCAATGACTAGTAAGTTCTGTCAAAGAGAGGCTTGGTCACCTAATTGCGCGCCAGTAAGGAAAAATCCTTATTGGAAAGCCCCCTCTTTTCTAGGAATTGCCTGGTTGTCATAATTGTGATTCTGTAATATTATTTATGAATAATTAATTATTGATTTATATGATAAGAAAATATTTATTTGATGTGGATATAAATGATGGATTTATTTATGTGGTAATAAATGAAGGAATTAAGGTTGAGGTGTTTTACCAGTATTTTGTCGGAGTGGAGGTATTAAAAATCACCCGTTTATGGATTTCGGATATTTTCTGTTTAATATTTGGAAAAACTCAAAGCTTCAAAGTTGTAGACAATTCGATTTCTTGTGAAATGGACATAAATTTTGTATTTTCTGATAAACGGGCTATTTTCTATGAGTTACTGAAGTTTCAGAAAATAAAATGATTTTTATTAAATTATGGGTGGGACCCACTTTTTGGTTGGTGTTGAATGCACATGGGCTGCTGAAAATTTTCAGAATTGGTGGCTAGCTTGATTCAGGGACGGCATGCGTAGGAATAATAAGAAAGAAATAATATATTTTATTATTTTAGTCTCCTATGGCGTTCTAGCATTTTCCTTTAAATAGACGCTTAGGTTAGAATTGAAAATCACACCAGAAACAAGTTTTCTTTCTCTCTAGATTATCAAGCGTATTTTTGTGAGTATTTTGATACTTTGAGAGTTGCTATTCAGTACAAGTTTCTGTCAGCACTATATCCGAAATTCAGTTAGAAGTACGGTTATTTTGAGGTAAGGGATGTTATTTTCTTCGTAAATGATATTATTTCTTTCAATATCATTATGCCAAAATATTGGTCTGAACTTTTTATCAAATTTGGAACTTTTTGTGTCGGGGTTACTATTCACGTATACGGCACTATTCACGTATACAACACTATTCACGAATACGACACTATTCACCGAAAAATAAAAATTTTCCTTTTTGTCCAAGATGTCTATTATGGTTACTATCTTTGATTGTATCCGTGTTTTGATCTTTACTTTTGAATTCTGCTTCACAATTGGTTATTATGAAGTATTATTGATCTTGGATAAACTGTTATACGAATCCCTACTATTTGTCCTTCTGTCTCACTGGATTCGTTTTCTTTAAAATATTTTTCATCATCCTCAGTCTTAAATGATGATATTACTTAATATCTTTGGCCTGTAGTGCAAAGATGAAAGATTAACTGATGAATATCTTTGGCCCGTAGTGCAAAGATGAACAGGTGTTGAGATGAACATGACCAACTGGTGATACAAATGAATATTTTTGGCATGTAGTGCAAAGATGAATATTTAATTAATGTTGTATATTGATTGTTGTTACAGGGATAAAATATTGATGATGGATTTTTAAATCTTAGAAGATAGTAGAACTCATTCTCTACTTGACTCTTCTAATGGATTGTTGTTTCTGCTGCAGTTGTTGATCTAAAACTTGTTGTCGATTATATTTTATCAGATTTTTTTCTGTTGAAAACTAATGATAATTTGTTGTATATTATCTTAGTCATAATATTCTTTACTGGGCTAGTTGAGCTCATCATTTTCTTTTTTGTTCCATTTTTCTTCTAAGGAGGTGAGAACATAACAGGATCTAGTCGGGGTATGGAGTGAAGGTTCTAGAAAGATGTTTTAGCAGTCCTCACTATTTTCTATAAAATAGTGTTTGAATAATTGTAATGAGGACTTATTTGAGTGTGGATATTGTCTAGAAGATAATATTTGTATTTAAACTCACAGTATGTGTTGTCGTATTTTGCACGACAATTGTATTATTGAAGTTGTAGTTTACTTTTTTGTACCATGTATTTCGCGACTCAGAATGGGTGTTGTGACAACCCAAAAATGTATAAAATCTTGAATGATTAGATAAAGGTTAAAGAATAAAACCTAGAAGAGAAATTGAGGATTTATTTAAAATTTTCAAGTAAAACCTATATGGTTTGCTATTCGAATGAGAATAGAGAAAATATGGGTTACAAAATTCCAAAACCCTAGAAATGAATTGACATGTATTTGAATGAATATCAAGAATAAGGTATTATGATACCTGTAAAATTTGATGTGAATTGAACAAGTATAAAGTCGTTAGTTAATACGATTAGCAATATGAAGGGAATAATTTAAAACTCAAAATTTGAGTTAGAGATAGAATTTTGAAGCATGGACTGCTCGGTTGCATCCGAAACGTCAAGTTTAGTCTGAATGGACAGTAAACACGAAACGTGTAAAGGTTGACTTTTGGTCAAAGTCAATATGGAGAAATGTAAAAATAAGTGTGAGAAGTGAAATATGTTATGATTATGTGAATTATGTATATGATTAAATAAATATACATTATACAATGTGAATACATTTATTTTGTATATAAAAGTGAATTAAGAATTAAGTTATGTAACATAATATATATATATATTAGGTGTGGTAATTAAATAACCTAAGAGGTTATAATATGAGAAAATATTAGTATATAAATATATATATATACTAACATTAAGAGATTTATTTTATATATCTTAAAATAATTAATTTTATAACCAAGTCTAATTAAGTTATAAAATTAAGATGGCATAAGTAAGGAATTTATTTTTCTAGTGTGAGAAATAAAAACCCTAATTAAATGATTAGGGTAAAAATAGAATTAAAAGTATTGGATTATAATAATGTCATAGCCCAATAAATTATTTACAGTTCAAGAGAATTGGATTTAATGGGCTAAGGAGGTAATATTATTTAAACAAGCCCAATTAATTAATTAAGCATGAGACTTGTAGATAAAGTGATTAAGGGCAATTAAATTATTTAATCTAGCCCAATATATTATGTATGTGACAAGTATTTTATTAACCCAATTTAATTAGGGTTGAAAGCCCAAGTTAGTTTTTGTTAGTAAGTAAAACAATTAAATTTGTTAGCTCAATGGGATTAATTAAGGGCCCAAACTAGGCCCACTTGTGGGAGAACAATAATATTAAAAATTATATTAAGTTAAGAGATATATTTTTATTATCTCAAGTTATTAATTTTATAACTTAATTAAAACAAGTTTAGTTGGGTTATAGAATTTAAGGTACAAGAGTGATGATTTAAATTCTAAATATATGGAATGGATACCCTAATTAAATATTTAGGGTGAGATAACATGGAAAGGAGTGGACTGTGTAAATATTACATGGCCCAAAGATTTTAATTTGAAAGTCCAAAAGATTAAACTAGTAGCCCAATTAAAGAAGGGAATATTGGACAATTGTTATATTAATAATAATAATAATAATATGTGGCCATATAAGGGCCAAATGTTCGACATTTAGAAAAAAAAAATTAGAGAGGAGAGAATAAGAAGAAGAAAAGATAAGAACAAAGAGAAAGAGGAAAGAGAAGATAAAAAGATAAGAAGGATATGGAAAGAGAAAGAAGATCGAGAGATAGAGAGAGAAAGAGGGGGCAAATTGCATGGAAGGAAAAGAGGAGAAAGATAGATCCTCCATAGAAGAAGAAAAAGAAGGAAGAAGAAGAAGAAAAGTAAAGGTATAATTTCTTCTTTTATTTGTAATATGATAAAAGGGGATTTTTGATTTGAAAGTTCAAACCCCTCTAATCTATGTGTTTTTCATGGATTCAAGTATGGACTTACCCATATTGGGTGTTTATTTTGTTGGAATCAAAAAGGAAAAGAAAAATAATTTTTCTAGTTTTGAAATCAAAAATTTCTATTTACTTTGAAAATTCACCGTTTTAAATCTATAACTCCTTTTTTCGATCCCTTAAATAGGGGTGCTAGATATATGTATTTACTAGTTAACCCAAGTGGTAGCACTCAAAAATATTGAGTTTTCATGGAGTAGTGGCTGTGGAAGCCAAAACAGTCCCGATTTTTGGAAAGAAAATTGGACTATTTTGGACCAGTCAGCAACGAGGGTATTTTTGTCCACTTTTTGTGATTTAAAAATTCTGGAAAAATTTGGAGTTGTAATATTAGAAGATTTGCAGGTTGTGTAAAAAGTTGAGAATTTTTGGCCATACAGTTTGAGAGTTATGGATTTTACGGTGAAGGACTATTTTTATGAAGCCACACGAATAATTCTCTGTGTATAAGTCCAAAAATTACAAAATTATTATTGGGAGTACATGTGTATATCAGGAGCATACTGTATAAATTTCAGAATTTTGGAGTTAAACTCGATTTATGAAAAATCGGGGAATATTTGGCTATTATGGACTATTTAAATATAGTAAATGGATTTTAAAAATTTCAGGAAAAATATATGTTCAATATGGAACAATATTCTGTCAAATCCCAGAAAAGAAATATTTTTGGAACTGATTTGGTATTTTTCATCTAAATGATGATAAATGGGTAAACGGATTTAATTAAATTTATGATGTCCAAAAATATGAAAAAAATATGATTTATGACTTGAGACCCTTGAGCATAGCTTATGCAGATTTTTGATGAAGTTTTGGGTCGGGTGTGAAGTGTTGTAATGTTTATGGCATTTTAGAATGATTAAATGCATTATTTGGTAAAGTGTAAACAATTAAAATAAATTGTTTATAAGTTTAGTAAATGATTAAAATATTGTTATAATATTAATAATATTAGGTTATGAGATTATTGAGTGATTAATAACATTTGAATTAAAGTGTTATGAAATCATTGATTTAAAATATTATTTAATGATTAATAATATTAGTAAATGAATTTAATGTTAATAAATGGAGTTTAAAAGAGGAGTTAAGTTAATTTGACATTCAATAGGTCATATTGAATGTATAGTATGATGATTTGGAAATTTGATATATTGAAAACGAAAACAGCTTGCTGAATTAGAGAAACCAGCTTGTTGAATTATAAACAGTTTGCTGGATTGATGGATTGGTGAATCCAGGCTTGCTGGATTGCAATCTAGTTGTTAGATTTTGAATCCAGTTAGCTGGATTGCAGTTTGGGTTGTTGGATTTAGAATCCAGGTGGTTGGATTAGTACTTAACTTAATAGATGTTAAAGAATAACTTATGAAATGAAAAAGCAAGTGATAAATCATAATGTATATGATACAGTGATTGAAGAATTATCAAAGAATGATAATAATACTGATGTGTTAAGATGTTATCTAATATTTGATTAAGTGTTAGATAATCTATTAATAAAGTAATTGTATTATGATCTGAAAGTAGAATATCTTGATTAAAAGACCAATCTTATTATTAATGATAGGTCTTACCAAAAAGAAGTTAACTTAAAGCGTGTAGCGATGAGTCAACGAATCGAGCAGTTTCTCTAACTCAAACTCGAGTTATATTTCAAAGTATGTTAGTGAATGATTATTGATGATTATTCATGTCTAAACTGATTATTGATTCGCACTTAGTGCATGTTGCATATGTTCATCAGGTATGAAAGGCTGATCACCTTCATTACCATAAGGTTCAGTTAAATTGTTTATGGTCATTGTTGACCTTCAAACATTATTGATTCAGTCATGAAATTTTTGAAACCTGATTCATGTTATTTCACAATTATTATATTGTTGAAAACTTAAAAGCTTATTCATTCTTTTCAATCATGATATATCTTCATTGTATTTAAAACTTGCTGGGCAAATTTGTTGCTCACCCTTGCTATATCATGATAAAATTTTCAGATTTAGATGTAAGCTCGAATAAAGACAAAAACAAAGTCAAAGTGCAAGATTTAATTATGTTGCAGTTAGATCTATTAAATTTTCGGACGAAAATAGCATTGTAAATCTTCTAAGATATTGAAGGTATGTATTAAGTTAAGGTTAATAAACCTTGGAAAATGTTATAAATTTATTAAAAAAAATAATATGTTTATTTCTTCCGCATTAGATGATATAATATGTATGATGATGATGATAAATAACGCATACCAAGTTAAAAGTTCTTGGGACCCGGATTTGGGGATGTCACAGTTGGTATCAAAGTCGTAGGTTATAAACTTTAGGTAGGGGTACCTTAGGCTATAACCACGGAGATGATGATAAGGAATAAACTCAGAACTAGTTTAAGTGATAAGAGATGAATTTAGGAAATTCATCATTAAAGTATAGAGAAAGATAATTAAGATTCAAAGAAGAATCTTGAAGAGATATAAGGATAAGAATCTGGTGTTACCTGACTCCAGTAATAAAGATAAAAAAATGATAATAAATAGACTATGTCTATAAGATGAAAAGTGCAAATAAAATCATAATATAATATGATTAAAGAGAAGAATAAGAAGATCGTAAAATAAAACGATCGTAAGTATAAGGAGAAATGATTATGAAATAAGATCACGACGTGATCAGATTAAATTATTGTATAACATATGATATGTTACGTGATTGGAATGATATAGCTTGATGCTATAAAGAGAAGGTACTATAAAATGGTACAATGTAAACTCAGAAAATAGTGGTAAATGTTAAGATACGGATTAAAAAAATTCCTATTAAGAAAAGAGAAAGTAAGAATGATGAGGGATTTCAATTGAGGACTCATGTCGGTAGCTAAGTTGTATGATTCCTTGTATGGGCGGGGAATTTGTACTTGGTTTTAGAATCACTTAGCTTCCTGGTCGATATAGTGGTTAGGTTGACCAATTCTTTGTACTGTCGGGGAATTGTATGCTTAGCTTCCTATATTGATTAGTGGCCGAGTTTGGTTTGGCAACCACTTAGTTTCTTAAATTGATAATCATTGGAACCTGATGTCGTGATATTTACTATATGCATGTTGATAAGGTTATTCTTTTCTCATGTGTATAACGAATAGGTAGAGAATATAAGGATTAGTTGCGAGTTCTTAAAACTCATACTTATGGTAAATTCATGACTCATAATCATATGGTTTGTTTTGAACCCCTCAGCGAATGGATGCCTAAGGTCTGTCTAGGATAAGTTCTTAAACCCATATGATTGTGGTAAGTTACTGAACTCATAATGTGTGGTAAGTTTGATGAACTGGGTATGAGAAAGTTGTAAATGGAGAATTGAGGATGATAGAAATAGATAAAATTATTAAGAAATGGATAAGTAGAGAAAGTGAAGTTGATGATGAAAGCATAGGTATTCCAAATCTTCTAGCTATGCTAGACTTCGATATTTTTGACATCAAGCTAAATTTGCACTGATGTGCTTTTAAAAATGAATTTTGTTATCCTCAACACATGGTGACAAGTGTGTAGGTGTGGACTTCGGGCCACTAACACAGCGTTACCTGTTGTGGCATAATGACACAAAATATGATTTTTTTAAGAGGTTTTTAAACTGTTTAAAGAAGAATCTATGCTAATTGATTCAGCTATACGAAAATGATTTGAATTATCAAAATGTATTTTTATATCATTAATGCACCATGCAACCTGGTGCAAAGATGATAAAAATGATAGACTTATCAATGCAAAATTACTTAGTGTCGGATGTGATCTAAAGATCGTCATTATTTACTATAGTATGATGTAGTATGACAAAGTCACAAAATGATGGAATCCTCAAACGAATTTGTAAATACTGATCTTGGTATCATAACGTCATAGAAAGATTTTAAGAATTTTAAAGGTAAATTATTGCCAACTAAATTTGGCCAGAAATGTTTCGATTAAAATTCGGATTATTGATATGCATCTAAGCTATTTGATTTAGCTAGACAAATGTTTATGAAATTCAAAATATTCCTTAAAAGCTTATGCCGAACCAAATTATTTTGGTGCGAAATCTTATGATAAGTTTGAGGTGAACAACCCTGAAAATGGGGATATACTAATTGGATAAAATACTCCAATCTAAGAACGCATATAGTCGCTCCGATTACTAAGGTACAATAGAATGATCCTCTAAAGTACCCGCATCAGTAGTTTACCTTCTTTGTGATTGTAAACATACCAAATATAAAATATTTCAGAGGTAGAGTACCTTTCTTTCTTAATTGAAAGAGGTAGCAGGTAGAAATACCCTAAACCTCAAAGTTCATGATTTTATGATCCCTCAGACAAATATGAAAATTTTAAACTCTTTAGAGTAATGTTATTGTAGTATGTGATGATGAATATGAAATAGTGTGAACTCGTTGCGTACGAGTAGAATCTGAGATGATTGAATAAAGGTTATTATGACAACCTAGTTTTTATGTATGGTTAAATGATGCAAACTCTTAGTGAGTAGTTATTGTAAAATGTGAAGATAGAAGAGAAATCCTCAAATGAAGAAATTTTAAAGGTTAAGTTGAAAACCTAGTTTTGATCAATCGAATAAGCAGAGATTAGTATGCTTTAATTTCGGGGACGAAATTCTTAGAAGAAGGGGTGAATGAGACAACCCGAAAATGTATAAAATCTTGAATGATTAGAATAAAGGTTAAAGAATAAAACCTAGAAGAGATTTTGAGGATCTATTTAAAATTTTCAAGTAAAACCTATATGGTTTGCTATTCAAATGAGAATAGAGAAAATATGGGTTACAAAATTCTAAAACCCTAGAAATGAATTGACATGTATTTGAATGAATATCAAGAAAAAGATATTATGATGCCTGTAAAATTTGATGTGAATTGAAAAAGTATAAAGTCGTTAGTTAATACGATTAGCAATATGAATGGAGTAATTTAAAACTCAAAATTTGAGTTAGAGATAGAATTTTGAAGCACGGACTGCTCGGTTGCATCCGGAACGTCAAGTTTAGTCTGAATGGACAGTAAACACAAAATGTGTAAAGGTTAACTTTTGGTCAAAGTCAACAGTTGACTTTTTATAGAGAAAAGTAAAAATAAGTGTGAGAAGTGAAATATGTTATGATTATGTGAATTATGTATATGATTAAATAAATATACATTATATAATATGAATAAATTAGAATTAGTATAAACCAAGTCCCACATCAACTAAATTGAGAACTTTACCCTTTGCTAAACCTATAAATAGAAGGGCTTGATCCTTTGTTTCATTCACCAACAATAAGGCCTCCAATTTTGAGAAAGGCTTTGTTGTGGGAGGATTTTTTATAAAGATCTTCTTAGTTAAATTTTGGTCGAAAGTCGTATTAGGTTAAATTCGGAATTCGTATTTTCGGGTATGTTTCTTATTTAATTTTTGGTAATGTTATTATTTTAAATATTGTATTTAGTTTGCTAGTTAAAGTTTGTATTTTGGAAGTTTAGTTAGTTTTGTTAGTAAACTAGTTAGTTACAATGTTTATTTTGGCTTGTAATTGATTATGTAAATGAGTTCTAATGATTGTAATTATAGATATGAAGCCTTAACATCATCCAAGTGTAACCAAAACTAACAAAATAAAAGATTTACAAAGAACCTTGTTGGCCAGTTTTTGGGACTGAGCTTGAGGACCTTTTGTGCTTTTGATTTATGTCTAAAAGCTTAATTTGATAATTGTATGAATTTTGGGGTCGTTACAGTTGGTATCAAAGCCGTAGGTTATAAACCTTAGGTAGGAGTACCTTAGGCTATAACGTTAGAGAAGGAAGTTGAAGATAATGAAAGAATAAGCTCAAGTAGAGTTTGAATAATAAGAAGTAATTTAAGAAATTTATAAAGAAGGGATTAAAACAAGCATGAGAGGATTCAAAGAAGAATCTCGCAGAGTTATAAGGAATATGAATGTGCGGTTACCCAACTCTAATAATAAGGATGTAAAGTTAAGAATAAAAGGTTATATTTAAGTATGGTACAATCGTACTCTTTAATAGTTGATGTATGGTATCTGGGCTAAACGACTCCTTCATAGAGCGGAGGTATATACGAACTATCAACTCGGAACCTAGTTTGTTGGTTGTTTGTTGGAAACCACTCAGCGTACTATATTGAAACTATTAGAGACTTGATGTGTACCAAGTGTAGAAAATGGATACGTGTGATGAAAATGTATAACTCGAATGAAATGTGGAGCAATATAAATGAAGTTGGAAATTCTTAAAGGAAGAATTGTTATATAAATAAGAAAATTCAAAGAGGAATCTTGAAGAGATATAAAGATAAAAATGGGAGTTGCCTAACTCCAATAGCCAAGATAACGAATAATGATGAATAGACAAAGTCTGTTAGATTAAAAGCATAAATTAAATCATAAATGATGAAAAAGGAAAGAAAGAGGATCGCAAAACAAAACGATCACGGGTTATGAAAAGAATTTTAAGCGAGATGGTTATAGAATAAGATCACGATGTGATCTGTTTAAGTTATAAAAGAAAGATGGTCTATAATGTTTGAATAATTATAGCTTGATGCTATAAAGTTAATGTACTATGATATAGTACGAGATAACTCACGAGGAGTTATAGATGATGAGGTACCAAAAAATTTGCATCGAGCAAAGAGCAAGTTAAGAGTAAGATAGAGTTAGGTGGGATTTCAATTGATGACTCATGTGATGGCTGAGTTGTACAAACCTTTGTATGGGAGAGGGTTTTGTGATTGTGCTTAGTTTATCAGATTGATAATCATTAGAATGTTGGTGTCGCGCTATCAATGTGTACGTGGCGAAAAGGTGATTCTTTTCTCATGTGCATATTTGATAGTTAGAAACTATTAAGATTAGTCAGAATTGTGCCATTGTACGAATATTTAAAACAAATATTCCCCGACCGATCGAATATTATATAACAACTTGCGTACTTTGCAAAATTTGTAAATATTACCCCCAACTATAACATTATATCAAATCCACGCCATAATATTCAAAAATATATTTCGAGAAAATTTAATCTTTATTCAAAAAATTGGGGTCTTACAACCTCCCCTTCTTATGAAATTTTGTCCTCGAAATTAGGGTGCGTTACAGTATGTCGAAGAGGTAAGGATATCTTGATTTCATCTCGATTCTAACTCCTGTGTCATTTCTTCCACATCGTGTTTTTCCATAAAACATTGACTTGAGGTATAACCTTGGAGCGTAGAATATGATCCTTTTATCCAAGATTTTAACAGGTAACTCTTCATACGTTAAATCTTCCTCTATCTCGTCTGGTTCTAATTCAATAATGTGGTTCGGGTCTTTCACATATTTACGTAACATAGATATGTGAAAAATATTATGAACACGAGACATACTTGGCTGTAAAGCGAGTCTATACGCCACAGTTCTTACTCGATCAAGGATTAAAAATGGGCTAATGAATCGAGGGTTGAGCTTTCCTCTCTTTCCAAATCTTGTAACTCCTTTCCATGGAGCAACACGTAACAACACATGATCTCCAATATCGAATTCTATGTTCTTTCGATGAAGATCAACATAACTCTTTTGTCGATCTTGTGAGGTTTTTATACGTTGTCGGATCGTTTGTATCTTTTCGGTAGTCATATGCACCAACTCCGGTCCCAACAACGTTGCTTCACCCACTTCATCCCAGCATACTAGAGAACGACACTTTCTTCCATACAACGCCTCAAATGGAGCCATGCTAATACTTACCTGATAACTATTGTTATAGGAAAACTCCACCAATGGTAGGAACTTATCCCAACTTTCCTTGAAGTCAAGGACACAAAGTCTTAATAGATCTTCAAGAGTTTGAATGGTCCTCTCCGACTGCCCGTCCATCTGAGGATGGTATCTTAGAAGCTAAATCAGAATCTGTGCCCATAGCTTTTTGCAAACTAACCCAAAATCTTGAAGTGAATCTTGGATCTCGATCAAAAACTATGGATACTGACATACCATGAAGTCTTACAATCTCGTTTATGTATATACGAGCAAGACGTTCAAGTGTATAAGTTTCTCGTATAGGTAGGAAATAAGCAGACTTGGTCAATCTATCAACAATGACCCAAATTGCATCTATGCCTTGAGAAACCTTGGGAAGACCAGTAACGAAATCTATAGTAATGTGTTCCCACTTCCATTCTGCAATTTCAAGTGGTTGCAATGGACCTTTTGGTTCTTGATGCTCTGCCTTGACTCGTTGACAAGTTAAACACCTTGAGATAAACTCTGCTATCTCCCTCTTTATATTGCTCCACCAAAATGTATGTCGAAGATCACGATACATTTTGGTACTCCCAAGATGGATTGCAAACGATGTGTTGTGCGCCTCCATCATGATTTTATACTTTAAATCAGGGTGGTTAGTAACACAAAGTCTGGAGTTAACTCGAAGTATTCCTTCCTCGTCGATTCTTGCTTCCGGCATAGCACCTTCTTACACTTTCTTCTTCATACGCATTAGCTCCAGGTCTGTAGCTTGAGCAACTTTAACTTTATCAATTAAAGTCGGTTCTACTCGTATGTTTGCCATCATCATGTGGGTCCCTGGAGTCTTTATCTCTAACTCCATCTTTTGCAAGTCATACAAAATGGGCCTTTGCGTTGACAATATTGCACTTTCGTACGCATATGATCGCTTCACTCGGTCACGTCGACTACTGGCGTTTTCTTTTCCAGGATAGTATTGGATGGTATGATCATAATCTTTCAATAGTTCAAGCCAACGTCGTTGTAGGATGTTGAGTTCCTTTTTGGTGAAGAAATATTTGAGGCTTTTATGATCCATGTAGATCTTCACCTTCTCTCCACACAGGTAATGCCTCCAAATCTTAAGCACAAAAACGACAGCTGCCAACTCTAGATCATGAGTAGGGTAATTCCTATCATATTCTTTGAATTATCGTGAGGCATAGGCTATGACTTTCCCATGTTGCATAAGAACACATCCTAACCCTTTGCTCAAGCATTCATCAGATGACAAATCCTCTCAAGCCGGATGGTATTGTCGAGCAAAAGCTAAAATGAGTCTCCTCTTGAGTTCTTGAAAACTCTTCTCACATTCCTCACTCCAACCGAACTTTGTATCTTTTCAAGTCAGTTGAGTTAATGGAGTAGCGATTCGAGAAAATCCATCCACTAATCTCCGATAATAACCAGCTAACCCGAGAAAGCTACGTACTTCGGTCACTGATTTAGGTTGCTCCCAGCTTTGAATAGCTTCAATCTTTATTGGGTCAACAGATATTCCATGAGTTGATATCACGTGCCCAAGGAATACAACTTCCTCAAGCCAGAACTCGCATTTCTTTAACTTGGCATATAACTTGTTTCCACGAAGCTTTTGGAGTATCAGCCTCAAGTGATGCTCATGATCTTCACGGCTTTTGGAATATATGAGGGTGTCATCAATAAAGACGACCACAAAATGATCCAAATATTCCTTAAATACTCAGTTCATCATATCCATGAAGGTAGCAGGAGTATTAGTCAATCCAAAAGACATGACTAAGAATTCATAATGCCCATACCGAGTTCTGAAGGCAGTCTTTGGAATATCCTCAGTTTTAACCTTCAGCTGATGATATCCAGAACGAAGATCGATCTTTGAAAAAATTGTGTTCCTTGTAATTGATCAAACAGGTCATCAATACGTGGCAATGGGTACCTATTTTTTATGGTGACATGATTCAACTCCCGATAATCAATACAAAGTCGCATACTCCCATATTTCTTCTTCACGAATAGAACAAGAGCACCCCAAGTAGACGTACTAGGACCAATGAAATCAATGTCTAACAATTCCTGCAATTGGGTCTTTAACTCCTAAAGTTCAATAGGAGCCATTCGATATGGGGCTTTGGAAATGGGTTTTGTACCGGGTTCAAGGTCGATACAAAATTCAACTTCATGCTCTGGGGGTAGGCCAAGAAGTTCTTCAGGGAATACGTCAAGAAATTTATTAACAATAGAAATATCCTTCAAATCTGACGTATTTTTGTTTAAATCCGTGACATGAGCTAAGAAAGCTTGACATCCATTTTTCAATAAACGAATAGCTTTATGGCTTGAGATGACCGTGATTGATTTTAATGGTTTGGTCGCTTGAATTCGCATAATAGGTTTATTAGGAATATGAAAGCTAACAATCTTATTAAAGCAATCAATTTTAGCATGATGAGTAGTTAACCAATCAATCCCTAGAATCACGTCAAATGCAAGTATTTTAAGGAGGTAAGATCGACAGGTAACGTGCGGTTACCGATTTGAATCAAACAAGACTTATAAATAGTGGATGTAATGAAGATTTCTCCTAATGGAGTTTCAACAGATAAGTCAGAGTCTAATTTCTCCAGAGTCAAATTTAATTGTTGAGCGCAAGTAGGAGAAATAAAAGAATGGGTAGAACCGGTATCAAATAAGGTATAGACTTCGCTAGAGTTTATGATAAGCTTACCCGTGATGACCTCGTTCGGGTTCCTTGCTTTCTAGGAGGTCACAACATACGCTCTCCCTTGCACTACCGGCTTTGACTTTTCTAGGACGGCCTTTGGTGCCTCCATCCTAGCTGAACTTGTCTTCGGTGAACGACAAAATCGGGCTAGGTGGCCTTCTCTTCCACAATTCTAACACGCTTTGGATGGCATCGCACAATTTGGACTGATATGTTCCTTCCCTCCGCATTTGAAGCATATGATAGGTGGTCGTTCTCCTACCTTAACCACTATTGCTGGTGCTGACGTCTTTCCATCATTGTTGAATCTCTTTTTCTTGAAATGTCCATTTTTACTGTCTTGGCCATGATTACCACCGAGTGGTTACCATTTCGCATGTTGATTCCTCCGTTTGTTATCACCGCTCGATGATGGTGATACCACCACCGGTTTTCATCTTTGCCGTACCGCTTTCTCTTGGTTGCATTAACTCATTACCGCGCTCCAATAATTGAGTCCTATTTACAACATCTGAGTACAAACACAGTTTATGAAAAATAATATATTGACGTATCTCCGATTTTAAACCTCTTAAAAACATTCGTATCATTCGCTCCTCATTATCGACCAAATGGGATGCAAACCGGGATAACTCTGTAAATTTACCCTCGTATTGCGACACGGTCATATTGTTTTGTTCCAACTTGATAAAATCCACCTCTTTCATGTGACGAATACTTTCAGGAAAGTACTTGTCATTGAATAGCTCTTGAAACTTCTCCCAAGACATCTTTAGTAAATCGAGTGGAGTGCGTTTACTGATTCCCACCAAAGATTCCGCCTCTTCACGCAACATGATGGCGGCGAAGGGAACCTTTTGCTCCTCGGAGCATCCCAAGACATCAAATATCTTGGTGATCTGCTTTATCCATGCTTCCGCCTTAAGTGGTTTTGGCTCTCCAATAAACTCGAGTGGTCCCAACTCCTTGAACTGTTTAGTGGTAACCGTCCGAGAGTTTCCAGTGTTTCCACCTACATTTTGGACAAGAGCCGCTCTCTTCTGATGTTGCATGAATTACGTAAAGGCTCTAAATATTCCATCATTCATCATTTGGTCAGTGTTATTGTTTGCATGAGGATTGTCGCCTTCTTGATGCACATTATTCTGATTGTTGATCTATGGAGACTCAACGGTCTCTTGTGCTCCATTGCTATTCTTAATATTCTCGAATGCCATTTTCAAATACTACCACCAAACAAGGGTTAATTGACATGCAACATATTATCCATATACTCTGTCCAACCAATTAAATACCAAATAAACTTAGGTAGGTCATACTAGCGAAGGAATTCCCTGTCTCTCCCATCCTAGTTCTAGTCTCACATCTTAGCCAGGGATCATATCCCTAAGCTTTGATACCAACTGTGACGCCCCCAAAACAGGTATACATCACCTATTCTAAGTTATCAAATACATGGTACAAAATACAAATACAACTTAATTATATAAATGTCATGTAAAGTACGACAAAACATAAACTGTGAGTTTTAATACAAATATTTTCGCCTAGACAATATACAAACTCAAATTCAATATTATTACATTTATTTTCCACTATTTCACTAAATAGTGAGGACTACAAATGCTATCATCTGGTCCGTCACTCCGTTCCCCGACTAGTCCCTGCTACGTTCTCATTTCCTGACTAGCCCAGTAGGAAATATTATGACTAAGATAATGTAGAATATATTATCGTTAGCCTTCAACAGTGTTAAACTGATAGAATATAACAACCATCAAGTTTAACTGCAGCGGAACAAGCAATCCATTAAAAGAGTCAAGTAGAGAATAAAATCTATTATCTTTTATGATTTAAAAGGTTTTATCGCTGGGACTCAGCTTAATAAATAATCCACATCATCGAATCACCCCTGAATTACTGCCAAGGATATTCTTTAGTATCACGACCACAATTATCCATGAACTACGGGCCAAGAATATTTGTGTATTTAATAATGGTCATGATCATGCCAACAACTATCCATCAATGCTTTACAGGCCAATGAGGACTTCTACCACGTCATTTATAACATTACGGTCATGATTACACCGAATAATCCCTGGTCATAATCATACCAAGTCCATCTAAGCACTATAGGCCACAGATGACTTTCAACAAAATATAAACATGAGGATGATGACAATGATATAAGAATTCAATAAAACAAGTTCAAGAATTATTTTATCCAGGAACTAATAACGTCCAAATTGTCAACATGATACTGCTTTGTAGAGTAAAATTCAAGAATGCTCAGAAGAATATTTCCATGATAAGATACTGGATGAAGCGCAAATATCAAGGATATTCCACTAATTTCATGGAGTATAGAAGTCAAAAGTTTAACCAACTGAGTATAATAAGGAATGGAATAACAAAAGAAATCACCGGGCATGCGATAGATCAAGACAGCGTGTTATTCCTACGAGATAATAAATAACGGAATCAGTCCGCGGCGTAAAGCGCACAGACAAGATATTCAATGAATAATAAAGACGAAATCAGTCCCGGTAAAATGCATGCATGTGGGATATTCCAATGTAATAATAAAGCGGAATCAGTCCGGTGTAGAATGCACAGACATGATATTCCAACAGAATAATAAAGACGGAATCAGGTCTGGTGTAGAATGCACATACAGGATATTCCAACAGAATAATAAAGACGGAATCAAGTCCGGCGTAAAACGCAAAGACAGGATATTCCAACAGAATAATAAAGACGGAACCAGGTCCCGTGAAAGAACGCATGAGTGATATTCCAATGAATGATAAAGAATGGAACAATGTAAGAATTTCACCAAGTATAGGGTAGCAGACATCTGAGTTATTCCAACAAAATAATAAAGAATGGAATAACGAAGTTCTCTTCATGGATAAGAAAGAAATAATACTCCTACCTTAGAAAAACTGGATCTTTGGAATAGTGAGGTAGCATGACTTCTCTTCTTCTTTCTATAATTTCTCTCTATAATAATCGCTCTAAAGCTTTTGTGAATTGGTGAGAAATGAAGGAAGAATGAGCTTCTATTTATAGGAAAATATAGTTTCGATAATTGCACATTTTGGGGCTCAAAAAATTACAGTACAATACCTTCAACTCTTCTTTCATTTTTAATTTAGTCCTGCAAGTATTATCAATCTTGCACCAACTCCCCTAATAGTAAATAATGTTAATCAATAGTTCAATTATGTGAATCAATAGTATAATTATGTGAAAAATACGAATTACAGTATGGTACCTCCATCTATACCTCCATTTTTAACTTAGTCATGCAAGTATTATCAATCTTGCTCCAACTCCCCTAATAGTAAATAATGTGATTCAGTAGTACACATAAGTGAACAAATAGTTATATAAACATGTGAAGTAGTAGCAATTAATTGCTCATTTATCCAATAAATTACCCGATTTATCAATATAACCCCTAGACATCAATTATCATCGAAATAAATGTCGATTTTCACTAACACGAACAATTCCAACATAATGAAACTATTTTTATCAAAAATTTAAATTTTTAAATTTCAAAGTTTGACTTTTTCCAAAAAAGTCAACTGTTGACTTTTTGACCAAATAGTGAATCCCGAAAAATTTAGTGTTTATAGACTATTTTTACTAATTTCATCGTTCCAGACTCAAATATCACGTCCGCGTCTCCAAATTCAACTCCGAACAACATTCATCATTAATATTATAACATTTTATGCAAATTCAACTCCGAACAACATTTTATGCAGATGATACTGTGACAATAATTGAATCAATAATATGATATTTATGATGCAGCAATTACTGTAGCAATAATTGAGTATAACTGAGTGACTTCTCACGTAAGCATCAATAATCAATACCGTGTGCTACTATGCAACCACGTGTATTACTGTACTTTTAACACCGGGTGTTTTAACAGTTAATGGTAAAACTTCTGCCGTTATTTTCATAAAGTATTTTTGTCATTTTCTCAATCCGATAATAATTCCGTTGTGGGGGTCCACCAATGATTGTGTCATTGTATGAATATTTAAAACGAATATTCCCCGACCAATCGAATATTATATAACAACTTGCGTACTTTGCAAAATTTATAAAAATTACCCACAACTATAACATTATATCAAATCCACACCATAATATTCAAAAATATATTTCGAGAAAATTTAATCGTTATTCAAAAAATTGGGGTCTTACAGGTATTGTCAGAACAAGTGCTGAAATGAGTCTCCTCTCGAGTTCTTGAAAACTCTTCTCATATTCCTCACTTCAACCAAACTTTGTATCTTTTCGAGTCAGCTGAGTTAATGGAGTAGCGATTCGAGAAAATCCTTCCACGAATCTCCGATAATAACCAGCTAATCCGAGAAAGCTACGTACTTCGGTCACTGATTTAGGTTGCTCCCAGCTTTGAATTGCTTCAATCTGCCAGGTAAACAGATATCCCATGATTTGATATCACATGCCCAAGGAATGCAACTTCCTCAAGCCAGAACTCGCATTTCTTCAACTTGGCATACAGCTTGTTTTCACGAAGCTTTTGGAGTATCAGCCTCAAGTGTTGCTCATGATCTTCACGGCTTTTGGTATATATGAGGATGTCGTCAATAAAGACGACCACAAATTGATCCAAATATTCCTTGAATACTCGGTTCATCATATCCATGAAGGCAGCAGGAGCATTAGTCAATCCAAAGGACATGACTAGGAATTCATAATGCCTGTATTGAGTTCTAAAAGCCGTCTTTGGAATGTCATCGATTCTAATTTTCAATTGATGATATCCTAAACGAAAATCAATCTTTGAAAAGAATTTGGCGCCTTGCAACTGGTCAAACAGGTCATCAATACGTGGCAATGGGTACCTATTTTTTATGGTGACATGATTCAACTCCCGATAATCAATACAAAGTCGCATACTCCCATCTTTCTTCTTCACGAATAAAATAGGAGCACCCCAAGGAGACGTACTAGGACGAATAAAATCGATGTTTAACAATTCCTTCAATTGGGTCTTAAACTCCTAAAGTTCAATAGGAGCCATTCGATATGGGGCTTTGGAAATGGGGATTGTACCGGGTTCAAGGTCGATAGAAAATTCAATTTCACACTCTGGGGGTAGGCCAAGAAGTTCTTCAGGGAATACGTCAGGAAATTTAATAACAATAGAAATATCCTTCAAATCTGACGTATTTTTTATTTAATTCCGTGACATGAGCTAAGAAAGCTTGACATTCGTTTTTCAATAAATTAATAGCTTTATGGCTTCAGATGACCGTGATTGATTTTAATGGTTTGGTCGCTTGAATTCGCATAATAGGTTTATTAGGAATATGAAAGCTAACAACCTTACGAAAACAATCAATTTTAGCATGATGAGTAGTTAACCAATCAATCCTAGAATCACGTCAAATCTGCAGTATTTTTAAGGAGATAAGATCGACGAGTAACGTGCGATTCTGGATTTGAATCAAACAAGACTTATAAGCGATTGGATGTAATGAAGGTTTCTCCTAATGGAGTTTCAACAGATAAGTCAAAGTCTAATTTCTCCAGAGTCAAATTTAAACGTTGAGCGCAAGTAGGAGAAATAAAAGAATGGGTAGAACCGGTATCAAATAAGGTATATACTTCGCTAGAGTTTATGAATATTTGATTCTAGATATATATTGATTGATGTTTCAGGGATAAAATATCGACGATGAACTTTTAAATTTATATATAGATGATAGTAGTTTGCATTCTCTACTTAACTCTTCTAATGAATTATTATTTCCGCTGCGAAGATTGATTTAAAACTGGTTGTCTATTGTATTCTATTAGATTTTTCCCTGTTGAGGACTAACGATAATTTGTTCTATATTATCTTAGTCATAATGTTCTTTACTGGGCTAGTTGAGCTCACCCTTTTCCTTGTTGTTCCATTTTTCTTCTCAGGAGGCGAGAATGTAGCGAGTACTAGTCGGGGTGTGGAATGATGGTTCTAGAAGTTGTTCTAGTAGTCCTCACTATTCTGTAAAATAGTGTATTAATAATTGTTATGAGGACTTATTTGAGTGTGGATATTGTCTAGATGACAATATTTGTATTTAAACTCACAATTTTTATGTTGTATTAATAAAGTTGTATTTGTTTTGTACCATGTATTTTGGCGACTCGGAATGGGTGTTGTATACCTATTTTGGGGGCGTCACAGTTGGTATCAGATCTTAGGGATATGGTCTCTGGCGGAGATTGGGGAATAGTATTAAGAGGGGAGAGACGAGTAATCCTTCGCTAGTATGTCATACCTAAGCTTATTTGTTTGTCAGTCGAACTATATGGTTAATATGTGATATGTTAATTTGTTTAATTAACACTTTTTTATGGAAGTATTTAAGAATGGCAGCTGAGAATATTAACGATGGAGTTAATGAGACCGTGGAAACACCTTTAATCACCACCCAGGGGAACGTGCAACAGGAAGGCAATATTCCTCCTGTAAACAACACCACTGAACAGACGATGAACGACGGGATGTTTAGGAGCTTTTTGCAGTTCATGCAAAACCAGACGAGGGAGACTCGTGTATAGAATACTGGTGGAAATGATAGCATGCGCCTTGCTTCTCACTACCAAGCAGATTCAAAGAGTTGGGACCACCACCTGAATTTAAGGAAAGCCGAATCCGATCATGGCGGAAACATGGGTCAAGCAAATTACCAAGATATTCGATGTCTTGGGATGCACGGAGGAACAGAAGGTTCCATTCGCCACCTTTATGTTCCGTGGCGAGGCAGATTACTGGTAGGAGTCTGTGAAACGTACCCAGCCTACTGCACTCTGCATGTCTTGGGAAACATTTCAGAAACTTTTCAACGAAAAATACATTCCTGAAAGTATTCCCCATATGAAAGAGGTAGAAGTTATTAGACTAGAACAAAACAACATGACGGTGTCCCAATACGAGGCGAAGTTCGCAGAGTTATCCAGGTTTGCACCTCATTTGGTAGAGAATGAGGAACGAATGATGAGGATGTTTCTGAGAGGTTTAAAACCTGAGATTCGGCACTATCTTATCTCTCATAAATTTTCTTTATATTCAGATGTTGTCAACAGGCTCAAATATTAGAGTGAGATAGTGAGTACGTTCAACCAAGAGACCATGAACCGAGGATCATACTGCGGTGATGATGATCGTCGAACAACGATAACCAAAGTGGAGAAAGAAAAATACGGACAAGAGCGACAACCACTCTGGTGGTAATCGTGGCCGTGAAAATAGAAGAAGCGAGTGGGGAGATTTTAAAAGAGGAGATTCAAAATGACACCTTTGAAGACGTTAGCACCAAAGAAGAATCGGTTTTAAGGGAGGAGAATCTACCACCGGTCGTATCTTTATAAATGTGGAAAAGAGGACACATCATTGGTATCCACAACAGTTCATGGTATGCTATAATTGTGGAAAGGAAGGACATATCGCTCGAGATATGCGGTAGAAAACCAAGTCCGATTGGGATGGTGACTCAAAAGGTCATCCCGAAAAAGTCGAAGTCAATAGTTCCTAGAAGAGCGTTTGTCGTGACTGGTCAACATGCGAGGAACCCAAATGAGGTGATCACGGGTAAGCTAATCATAAATTCATGCAAAGTTTATACCTTATTAGATACCGGTGCTACACATTCATTTATCTATCCTGCTTGTGCTCAACATTTAAACTTGACTCTGGAGAAATTAAACTTTGACCTATCTGTGGAAACTCCGTTAGGAGAAACTTTCATCACATCCACTGTTTATAAATCTTGTTTGATCCAAGTTGGCACCATCGCATTACCTGTTGACCTTATTTCTTTAAAGATACTTGCTTCTGATGTGATTTTGGGGATTGATTGATTAACTACTCATCATGCCAAAATTGATTGCTTTCGTAAGGTTGTTAGTTTTCATATTCCTAAGCAACCTGTTATTCGAATTCAAGCAACCAAACCATTGAAGTCAAACACTTTCATATCAAGCCATAAAGTCATTCGTTTATTGAAAAACGGATGTCATGTTTTCTTAGCCCATGTTATGGACTTAAACAAAAATACGTCAGATTTTAATTATATTTATATTGTTAGTAAGTTTCTTGATGTATTTCCTGATGAATTTCTTGGCTTACTCCCAAAGTGTGATATTGAATTTTGTATCGACTTTGAACCCGCTACAAAACCCATTTCAAAAATCTCAAGGCTCCTATTGAACTTCAGGAGTTAAAAATTCAACTATAGAATTTGGTACCCGAGCCTTTATCTGGTGACTTCCTTTGTGGAATGCACCGAAGCCAGACTCTCCATAGGGGACGCCATATTTGTACGGTAGTAAACTGATAGGTGTCATTGTGACGTGCTATCCAAGATTGGGATATGAGTCACACTTAAGAGTAACCTAAGTCAGTAATCGAAATACGTAGCTTTCTATGCTTAGCTGGTTATTATCGAAGATTTTGTGGAAAGATTTTATCAAATCGCTACTCCATTAACGCAGCTGACTCGTAGAGATACCAAATTCGAATGGAGCAAGGAATGTGGGAAGAGCTTCGAAGAACTCAATAGGAGACTCATTTCGGCACATGTTCTGACCATACCATCTTGGAAAAGCGAACGTGGTAGCTGACGTGTTGAGTAAAAGATCGTATACGAGTACGAATGCGATATTGTCAAAGACCCATTTTGATATAACTTACAAATGATAGATATAGAGTTAAAGACTCTAGGGACTCACGTGATGATATACAATTAGAACCGACTTTAATCGATAAAGTTAAAAACGTTCAAGCTACAACCCGGAGCTGATGAATATGAAGAAGGAGGTACAAGAAGTTATTATTCCAAAAGCGAGAATTGGCGAGGTGAGGAAAGCTCAAACCTTCGATTTATTAGTCCATTTGAAATCCTAGATCGAATAGGAACTGTGGCCTATAGACTAGTTTTACCGCCAGGTATGACGCGTGTTCATAACGTTTTTTACGTATCGATGTTACGTAAATATGTGGACAACCCGAACCATGTTATTGAGTTAGAACCGGACGAGATAACTGAAGACTTAACGTATGAAGAGGTACCTGTCAAGATTTTGGATAGGAAAAGAGCATGTCCTACGTACGTCAATTTTGAGGACGAAATTTCATAAGGAGGGGAGGTTGTAAGACCCCAAATTATTAATAAATGAAATTTAATTCCTCTATTTATTATTTTGAAATAGTAAGGGTTGATTTGATTAATGTGGTTAGTTGTGGGTAAAATGCGCAAATATTTTAAATATGCAAATGGTTATAAAATACTCATTGTTGTCGGAGAATATTCGTTTGGTCGTGGAATATTCTTGCTGTCGGGGAATATTCGTACGATGGCGCAGCCTTGTGTGGGCCCGATAACGAAAAGCGATTGGATGAAGAAAATGACAAGTATAAGTTGTTTATAAATAATGACGTAGTTGTTACCGTTAATACTTTTGGAATACCCGGTGGTTAAAACACACGATGTCTGGCGTTGTTGCACGATGGGACATAGTTTTGCACCAAATATTGATTCTTACGTACGTAAGAAGGCACTACTCGATAATTATTACATTAATTCTTGTTCAAAGATTTTATTTTATTGATTCAATAATTGCTGCGTTGATTTTTATATTACTGTTGTTTCAATAATTGTCACTACATAGTATTTTCCATTATCGAAGCAATAATTCATATTATCTGAATAATATTATTAGAAAACATTATTGGCAATGTCTAGAAAGTTTTGTCTAAGGAGAGGTTTGGTCACCTAATTGCGGCGCATGAGAAGGAGAATTCTTATTAGAAAGCCCTCTTTCCTGAGAACGGCACAGTTGCAAGATCTTGTGATTCTGTAATATTATTTGTGAATAATTAATTATTAATTTATATGATGAGAAAAATATTGATTTTATGTGGATATAGATTGAGAAAAATTTTAAAGTGACAATTGTTAAAAATTAATATTTTATCTTTTCTTTTTAAATAATATTTTATTATATTATTATAATATAATAATGGGGATATTTTTACAATGAATGTGGTATATATGAGTATATGAGGATGAGGAGTATTTTTGTTACAAAAGTTGTTTAAAACATGTTAAACATGTCCGTGGGCTCATTTCTTGACTGAAATTTGATTATAGCCTGTAAAATCGTCCGTTTATGGATTTCGGTCAATTTCTGTTTGGAATTTGGAAAAACTTTTTTCTGCAAAGTTGTAGAGAATTGAATTTCCAATAAAAAGTAGCGAGATTCGAATTTTCTGATAAAAGGGCTATTTATTATGAATTATTGAAGTTCTGAGGTTCCAGAATAATTGATTTTTGGAAGTTTTAAATAATTATATTAACAAAAACGTTTTTTACATTGTTGGGACTCATTTAACATGTGATTAGGCGGATGATTTCAAATGCTAAGTGTGCGTAGAGAATTTATAATATAAATATTAATATTATATTAAATTTTCTGCTTTGGTATTCTAAGCATTTTGCTATAAATAGGGTGCTTAGGTTAGAATTAAAAATCACACCAGAAACTAAAGATTTCTCTCTATTTCTCTCTCTATAATATCGAGCGTATTTGTGAGTATTTTAGTATGTTGAGTATATTATATACGGTGCAAGTTCTTTCAAAGACTATATCCGATATTCCGGAAATCGAAGTACTATTCTTTCTAAGGTAAGGGATGTTATTTTATTCAAAATGATATTATTTCTTCAATATCATTATGCCGAAATATTGGTTCCAAATTTTTATCAAATTTGGAACTTTTTTATGTCGGGGTTACTATTCACGAGTTACTATTCATGAGTTACTATTCACGAGTTACTATTCACAAGTACTATTCACGAAGCATGATGATGTTTTTTGTGAAATTTCTATCTTTTAGTGTCGGAGTTACTATTCACGTATACGGCACTATTCACGAATACGACACTATTCACAGAAAAATTTAATTTTCTTTTCTGTGTCCAAGATTGTCTGTTATGATTCCTATCTTTGATTGGATCTATGTTTTGATCTTTATTCTTGAATTTTACTCCAATCTGGTTATTTATGAAGTATTTTTGAACTGGGATTATTTAAAGTACGAATCCTTAATACTTGTTCTTTTGTTTCACTAGATTCGTTTTCTTTAAAATATTTTCATCATCCTCAGTCCTAAATGATGATATTACTGAATATCTTTGGCTTGTAGTGAAAAGATGAATGATTTCTTGATGAATATCTTTGGCCCGTAGTGCAAAGATGAACAGGTGTTGAGATGAACATGACCGACTGATTAATATCTTTGGCCCGTAGTGCAAAGATGAACATGTGTTTAGATGAACATGACCAACTGATGAATATCTTTGGCCTGTAGTGCAAAGATGAATATTTGATTCCAGATATATATTGATTGATGTTACAGGGATAAAATATCGACGATGAACTTTTAAATTCATATATAGAAGATAGTAGTTTGCATTCTTTACTTAACTCTTCTAATAAATTATTATTTCCGCTGCGAAGATTGATTTAAAACTGGTTGTCTATTGTATTCTATTAGATTTTTCCCTGTTGAGGACTAACGATAATTTGTTCTATATTATCTTAGTCATAATGTTCTTTACTGGGCTAGTTGAGCTCACCCTTTTCCTTGTTGTTCCATTTTTCTTCTCAGGAGGCGAGAATGTAGCGAGTACTAGTCGGGGTGTGGAATGATGGTTCTAGAAGTTGTTCTAGTAGTCCTCACTATTATGTAAAATAGTGTATTAATAATTGTAATGAGGACTTATTTGAGTGTGGATATTGTCCAGATGAAAATATTTGTATTTAAACTCACAATTTTTATGTTGTATTAATAAAGTTGTAGTTGTTCTGTACCATGTATTTTGGTGACTCAGAATGGGTGTTGTATACCTATTTTGGGGGTGTCACAAAAATACCTCGCTTTTATTTCTGATTCCAACTCCCAGGTCATTTCTTCAATAGCATGGTTCCTTCACAAGACCTTAACTTGTGGTATAACCTTTGTGCGTAGGACATGCTCCTTTAGATCTTGACTAGTACTTCCTCGTACGTTAAATCTTCGGTTATCTCATCTGATTCAAACTCAATAATGTGGTTCGGGTCGTCCACATATTTACGCAACATAGATACCTGAAAAACGTTATGAACACGCGACATACTTGGCAGTATAGCGAGTCTATAGGCCACAGTTCCTACTCGATCGAGGATTTCAAATGGACTGATAAATCAAAGGTTTGAGCTTTCCTCACATCGCCAATTCTCGCTTTTGGAATAACAACTTCTTGTACCTCCTTCTTCATATTCATCAGCTCTGGTGTGTAGCTTGAACGGTTTTAACTTTATCGATTAAAGTCGGTTCTACTCGTATATCATAACGTGAGTCCCTAGAGTCTTTAACTCTATCTCTATCATTTGTAAGTTATACGAAATTGGTCTTTGACTGTGAGACCCCATATTTTATGAATAAATATTTAATTTTCTCGAAATAATTTTTTTATATTATGATGTGGATTTGATATAATGTTATAGTTGTGGGTAGTATTTATAAATTTTGCAAAGTATGCAAGTTGTTGTATTATATTCGATTGGTCGAGGAATATTCATTTTAGCAGGGAATATTAGTACAATGACGCAATCATTGGTGGACCCCACAATGGAATTATTGTCGGATTGAGAAAACGACAAAAATATTTTTATGAAAATAACGGTGGAAGTTTTACCGTTAATCTTTGTTGAACTACTTTCGGTAGTAAAAAGTGCATGTCTACGTGGTTCGCGTAGTAGCACACGTTATTAATTATTTATGCTTACGTGAGAAGTCACTCAGTTTTGCTTATTTTATAGACCCCCATTTACCTCTTTTTCAAAATAATCGGTAGAAATTATTTAAAGGTGGGGCCCATATGTGTTGAAAAACTGATTTTAGAAATGGGGGTGGAGGGAGGTACGTATAGGGGAGGGATTTAATATATATAAGTATGTGATGTGTGTATATATATATATGTATATGATGTGTGTGTGTATATATTATATGTGTGTGAGTGGAAAGTGGTGGGAGAAAATGATATGTGAAAGTGATAGGTGTGTGATGTGTGTGTGAGTGGAAAATGGTGGAAAAGTGGTAGTGTGATAGTGATGTGTAAGAGTGTAGTGAAATTGATTTTTGAGTGGGTGGGGGATTGATGTTGGTTACGGGGGAGAAAAATTAAGTAGTAGATATTATATATATATATATATATATATATATATTATTTAGCATGTGTTTATATATATATGTCTTATATATAATTTTATTGACATTTGCATTGGTATGATATCAAAACCTTGATACGTAAATCTGCAGAATTATTTCATCCATGAGTAGTGCCCTTCCATTCTCCTATAAATAAAAGCTCATTCCTTCATTATTTCTTACGAATTCACTGAAACTCCAGAGAGAGAAATTATAAAGAGAAAGAAGAAAAGTATTCTGCTACTTCCCTACTCTTATATTAAGTTTCTTTTACGATAAGGAATATTATTTGGTGTACTCGTAAGGGGTGTTATTCTTTCTTATTCATGAAGAGAATTGTTGTTATTCCATTTCTTATTATTACATTGGAATAACCAGGGGTATCTGTGATCACCCTATACTTGGTGACATTCTTCTATTATTACATCTTTATTATTCATTTGGAATATCACATGCGTGTGTTTTTACACCTTAACACGGTTCCATCTTTATTATTATGTTGGAATATCACATGCGTGTGTTTTACACGGGACTTCGGTTCCATCTTTATTATTACATTGGAATATCTTGTGCATGTGTTTTTACACCTTTAATTCTGGTTAAAATCTTTATTATTACTGTTGGAATATCCTATCATGTGTTTTTAGGGACTGGTTCCATCTTTATTATTATGTTGGAATATCACTGCGCTGCATGTGTTTTACACTTTACTGTTCCATCTTTATTATTACATTGGAATATCTTTGTGCGTGTGTTTTACACCGACTGGTTCCGCTTTTTATTATTACTGTTGGAATATCACATGCATGTGTTTTACACCTACACTGGGTTCCATCTTTATTATTATGTTGGAATATCCCATGCATGTGTTTTACACCGGACTGGTTCCATCTTTATTATTACTCGCTGGAATATCTTGTGCATGTGTTTTACAGGACTGGTTCCGCTCTTTATTATTACATTGGAATATCCTATCTCGTGTGTTTACACCGGATCCGTTTCCATCTTTATTATTATGTTGGAATATCCTATCATGTGTTTTACACCCACTGTTCCATCTTTATTATTATCGTTGGAATATCTTGTGCATGTTTTTTTACTAGGACTGGTTCCGCTCTTTATTATTACATTGGAATATCCTATACGTGTTTACACCGGATCCGGTTCCGCTCTTTATTATTACTGTTGAAATATCCTGCTTGGTGTAATTTAAACTTGACACAGTTCCGTTATTTATTATCCCGTTGGAATAACTTTTATCATGCCAAGTACTGCATGCATGCATGGTGATTTCTTTTGTTATTCCATTCTTTATTATACTCAGTTGGTTAAAGTTTTGACTTCTATACTCCATGAAATTAGTGGAATATCCTTGATATTTGTGCTTCATCCAGTATCTTTTCATGAAAATATTCTTCTGAGCATTCTTGAAATTTACTCTACAAAGAAGTATCATGTTGACAATTTAGACATTATTAATTCCTGGATAAATTAATTCTTGAACTTGTTTTATTGAATTCTTATATTATTGTCATCATCCTCGTGTTTATATTTTGTTGAAAGTCATCTGCGGCCTGTAGTGCATAGATGGACTTGGTATGATTATGACCAGGGATTATTCGGTATAATCATGACCGTAATGTTACAAATGATGTGGAAAAAGTCCTCATTGGCCCGTAGTGCATTGATGGAAAGTTTTTGGTATGATTATGGCTATGGATTCTCTTTGGCCGTAGTGCGAAGATGAATTATTTTATGGCATGATCACGAACGTTGATGAATACACGATTATCTTTGGCCCGTAGTGCATGGATAATTTGTGGTTGTGATACTAATGAATACACGATTATCTTTGGCTCGTAGTGCATGGATAATTTGTGGTCGTGATACTAATGAATACACGATTATCTTTGGCCCGTAGTGCATGGATAATTCGTGGTCGTGATACTGAAGAATATCCTTGGTCTGTAGTGCAGGGATGATTTAATGATGTGGATTGTTTATTAAGCTGAGTTTCAGCGATAAAAGTGATGAAAATCCTTTTAAATCATAGAAGATAGTAGATTTTATTTCTCTACTTGACTCTTCTAATGGATTGCTTATTTCGCTAAATTTTTTTGATCTAAAACTTGTTGTCTATTATATTCTATCAGTTGTTATACTGTTGAAGGCTAATGATAATTTATTCTGCATTATCTTAGTCATAATATTTCTTACTGGGCTAGTTGAGCTCACCCTTTCGCTTTCATTGTTCTCTTCAGGAAATGAGAACGTAGCAAGGACTAGTTGGGGAACAGAGTGATGCTCCTAGATGGTGCATTAGTAGTCCTCACTATTCTGTGAAATAGTGTAATAATAAATGTAATGAGGACTCCTTTGAGTGTGGATATTGTCTAGATGACAATATTTGTATTAAAACTCACAGCATATGTTTAGTCGTATTTTACACGACTGTTGTTTAATTAGTTTGTATTTGAATTTTGTAGCATGTATTTGGCGACTCAAGATGGGTGATGTATACCTAATTTTGGGGGCGTCACATTGACAATATCAAACTCGTACTCGTATACGATCTTTTACTTAACACGTCAACTACCACGTTCGCTTTTCCAGGATTATATGGTCAGAACATGTTCCGAAATGAGTCTCCTCTCAAGTTCTTCGAAGCTCTTCCCACATTCCTTGGTCCATTCGAATTTTGTGTCTCTACGAGTCAGCTACGTTAATGGAGTAGTGATTCGAGAATATCCTTCAACGAATCTCCGATAATAACCAACTAAGCCTAGAAAGCTTCGTATTTCGATTACCGACTTAGGTTTCTCTCAACTGTGACTCATATCCCAACCTTGGATAGCACGTCACAATGACACCTATCAGTTTATGATCGCATACGAATATATGCGTCCCCTCACGGAGAGTGCGGCTTCGTGCATTCCACAAAAGAAGTCACCGATAGAGGCTCTGGTATCAACTTCTATAGTTGGGTTTTAACTCCACGAAGTTCAATAGAGCCATTCGATATGAGATTTTAGAAATGGGTTTTGTACCGAGTTCAAAGTCGATACAAAATTCAATATCACGCTTTGGGAGTAGGCCAGGAAATTTTTTAGGAAATACGTCAGGAAACTCTTGAGTATTGTCAGATGACAAATCCCTCCGAACCAGATGGTATTGTCAGAACAGGTGCTAAAATAAGTCTCCTCTTGAGTTCTTGAAAACTCTTCTCACATTCCTCGCTCCAACCAAACTTTGTATCTTTCCGAGTCAGCTGAGTTAGTGGAGTAGTGATTCGAGAAAACCCTTCTACGAATCTCCGATAATAACTAGCTAAGCCGAGAAAGCTACATACTTTGGTCACTGATTTAGGTTTCTCCCAGCTTTGAATAGCTTCAATCTTTACTGGGTCAACAGATATACCATGACTTGATACCACGTGCCCAAGGAATGATACTTCCTCAAGCCAGAACTCGCATTTCTTTAACTTGGCTTAAAGCTTATATTCACGTAGCTTTTGGAGTATCAGCCTCAAGTGTTGCTCATGATCTTCACGAGTTTTGGAATATATGAGGATGTCATCAATAAAGACGACCACAAAGTGATCCAAATATTCCTTGAATACTTGGTTCATCATATCCATGAAGGCAGCAGGAGCATTAGTCAATCCAAAGGACATGACTAGGAATTCATAATGCCCGTACCGAGTTCTGAAAGCCATCTTTGGAATGTCATCGGTTCTAATCTTCAACTGGTGATATTCGGAACGAAGATCAATCTTTGAAAAGAATTTGGCTCCTTGCAACTGGTCAAACAGGTCATCAATACGTGGCAATGGGTACCTATTTTTGATGGTGACATGATTCAACTCCCGATAATCAATACAAAGTCGCATACTCCCATCTTTCTTTTTCACGAATAGAATAGGAGCACCCCAAGGAGAAGTACTATGACGAATGAAACCGATGTCTAACAATTCCTGTTGTTGGGTCTTTAACTCCTAAAGTTCAATAGGAGCCATTCGATATGGGGCTTTGGAAATAGGTTTTGTACCAGGTTCAAGGTCGATACAAAATTCAATTTCATGCTCTGGGGGTAGGCCAGGAAGTTCTTCATGGAATACGTCAGGAAATTCATTAACAATAGAAATATCATTCAAAACTGACATATTTTTGCTTAGATCCGTGACATGAGCTAAGAAAGCTTGACATCCATTTTTCAATAAACTAATAGCTTTATGGCTTGAGATGGCAGTGATTGATTTTAATGGTTTGGTGGCTTGAATTCGCATAACAGATTAGTTAGGAATATGAAAGCTAACAATCTTACGAAAATAATCAATTTTTACATGATGAGTAGTTAACCAATCAATCCCTAGAATTACGTCAAATGCAAGTATTTTTAATGAAATAAGATCGACAGGTAATATGAGGGTACCGATTTGAACCAAACAAGACTTATAAACAGTGGATGTAATGAAGGTTTCTCCCAACGGAGTTTCTACAGATAAGTCAAAGTCTAATTTCTCCGGAGTCAAATTTAATCGTTGAGCGCAAGTAGAAGAAATAAAAGAATGGGTAGAACCGGTATCAAATAAGGTATAGACTTCTCTAGAGTTTATGATAAGCTTACCCGTGATGATCTCATTCGGGTTCCTTGCTTTCTGGGAGGTCACAACAAACGCTCTCCCTTGCACTACCAGCTTTGACTTTTCTGGGACGGCCTTTGCTCTATCCTGGCTGAACTTGTCTTCGGTGAACGATAAAATCGGGCTAAGTGACCTTCTCTTCCACAATTATAACATGCTTTGGACGACATCGCACAGTTTGGAATGATGTGTCCCTCCCCTCCGCATTTGAAGCATATGATAGGTGGTCGTTCTCCTTCCTTAACAACGGGTGTTGGTGCTGACGTCCTTCCATCATTGGTGAATCTCCTTTTTTTTGAAATGTCCATTTTTACTATCTTGGCCATGATTACCACCGAAGTGGTTACCATTTTTGGCATGTTGATTCCCTCCACGTTTGTTGTCACCGTTTTGATGACTGATACCACTGGTATTTTCATGCTGCCGGCTGCTTTCTCTTGGTTGCGTTGACTCGTTACCGCGCTCCAATAACTGAGTCCTATTTATAACATCTGAGTACAAACACAGTTTTATGAGAAATAAGATATTGACGTATCTCTGGTTTCAAACCTCTTAAAAACATTCGCGTCATTCACTCCTCATTATCGACCAAATGGGATGCAAACTGGGATAACTCCGCAAATTTAGCCTCGTATTGCGACACGGTCATATTGTTTTGTTCCAATTTGATAAACTCCACTTCTTTCATGTGACGAATACTCTCAGGAAAGTACTTGTCGTTGAATAGCTCTTGGAACTTCTCCCAAGACATCTTGAGTGCGTCAGGCTGGGTACATTTTACAGATTCCCACCAGTAATCTATCTTTTCACGCAACATGAAGGTGGTGAAGGGAACCTTTTGCTTCTCGGAGCATCCCAAGACATCAAATATCTTGGTGATCTGCTTTATCCATGCTTTCTCCTTAAGTGGTTTTGGCTCTCCAATAAACTCCGGTGCTCCCAGCTCCTTTAACTGTTTAGTGGTGACCGTCTGAGAGTTTCCAGTGTTTCCACCTACATTTCGGACAGGAGCCGCTCTCGCCTGATGTTGCATGAATAGCATAAAGCCTCTGAACAATCCATCATTTGGTCCATGCTGTTGTTTGCATGAGGATTGTCGCCTTTCTGATGCACATTATCCTGATTATTGATATATGGAGACTCAACGGTCTCTTGTGCTCCATTGCTATTCTCAACATTCTCGGATGTCATTTTCAGATACTGCCACAAAACAAGGGTTAGTTGACATGTAACATATTATCTCTAAACTCTGACCAACCAATTTAAATACAAAATAAATTTAAGTAGGTCATACTAGCGAAGGAATTCCCCGTCTCTTCTCTCCTAGTTCTAGTCTCACATCTTAGCCAGGGATCATATCCCTAAGCTTTGATACCAACTGTGATGCCCCCAAAATAGGTATACAACACCTATTCTGAGTCGCCAAATACATGGTACAGAATTCAAATACAACTTAATAATACAACTGTCGTGTACAATATGAAAAAACATAAACTGTGAGTTTGAATACAAATGTTGTCTACTAGAGAGTACACAAACACAAAAGGAGTCCTCATTACAATTATTATCACACTATTTCATAGAATAGTGAGGACTATTAATGCACCATCTAGGACCATCACTCCGTTCCCCGACTCGTTCCAACTATATTCTCATTTCCTGAAGAGAACAGTGAAAGAAATGGTGAGCTCAAGTAGCCCAGTAAGAAATATTATGACTAAGATAATGCAGAATAAATTATCATTAGCCTTAAACAGTGTTAAACTGATACAATATAACAAACATCAAGTTTAACTGCAGCGGAACAAGCAATCCATTAAAAGAGTCAAGTAGAGAATAAAATCTACTATCTTTTATGATTTAAAAGGTTTTTCATCACTTTTATCGCTGGGACCAAGGATATTCTTTAGTATCACGACCACAATTGTGACGCCCCCAAAATAGGTATACATCACCTATTCTGAGTTGTCCAATACATGGTACATATTACAAATACAACTTAATTATACAACTGTCGTGTAAAGTATGACAAAACATAAGCTATGAGTTTTAATACAAATATTGTCGTCTAGACAATATTCAAACTCAAATTCAATATTATTACATTTATTTTCCACTATTTCACTGAATAGTGAGGACTATTAACGCTATCATCTGGTCCGTCACTACGTTCCCTGACTAGTCCCTGCTACGTTCTCATTTCCTAAAGAGAACAATAAAAGTAAAAGGGTGAGCTTAACTAGCCCAGTAAGAAATATTATGACTAAGATAATGCAGAATATATTATCGTTAGCCTTCAATAGTGTTAAACTGATACAATATAACAACCATCAAGTTTAATTGCAGCGAAATAGGCAATCCATTAAAAGAGTCAAGTAGAGAATAAAATCTACTATCTTTTATGATTTAGAAGGTTTTCATCACTTTTATCATTGGGACTCGACTTTTAATAAATAATCCACATCATCGAATCACCCCGCACTACTACTAAGGATATTCTTTAGTATCACGACCATAATTATCCATCCACTACGGGCCAAGAATATTTGTGTATTCAATAATGGTCATGATCATGCCTTCAATCATCCATCAATGCACTACGAGCCAATGAGGACTTTTACCACATCATTTATAACATTATGGTCATGATTACAATCGAATAATCCCCTCATCATAATCATACCAAGTCCATCTATGTACTACAAAAGCGCAGATGACGTTCAACAAAATATAAACATGAGGATGATGACAATTATATAAGAATTCAATAAAACAAGTTCAAGAATTAATTTATCCAAGAACTAATAACGTCCAAATTGTCAACATGATACTACATTGTAGAGTAAAATTCAAGAATACTAAGAAGAATATTTCCATGAAAAGATACTGGATGAAGCGCAAATATCAAGGATATTCCACTAATTTCATGGAGTATAGAAGTCAAAACTTTAACCAACTAAGTATAATAAGGAATGGAATAACAAAAGAAATAACCAGGCATGCGATAGACCGCACAAGCAGGTTATTCCAATAGAATAATAAATAACGGAATCAAGTCCGGCGTAAAATGCACATATAGGATATTCCAACAGAATAATAAAGACGAACCAGTCCCATAGAACGCATGCATGTGGATGTTCCAACAGAATGATAAATAATGGAACCAGGTCCGACGTAAATGCACAAACAGGATGTTCCAATAGAATGATAAAGAATGGAACCAGGTCCGGCGTAAACGCACAAATAGGATGTTCCAATAGAATGATAAAGAATGGAATAACATAAGAATTTCACCAAGTATAGGGTAGCTCACATTATCTGAGTTATTCCAATGTAATAATAAAGAATAGAATAACAGAAGTTCTCTTCATGGATAAGAAAGAAATAATACTCCCTACCTTAGAAAAACTGAATACTGGAATAGTGAGGTAGCAGACTTCTCTTCTTCTTCCTATAATTTCTCTCTATAATAATCGCTCTAAAGCTTTTGTGAATTGGTGAGAAATGAAGGAAGAATGAGCTTCTATTTATAGAAAAATATAGTTTTGATAATTGCACGTTTTGGCGCTCGAAAAATTACAGTATAATACCTCTAACTTTTCCTTTATTTGTAATTTAGTCATAGAAGTATTATCAAACTTGCACCACCTCCCCTAATAGTAAATAATGTGATTCAATAGTAAATTATGTGATTCAATAGTTCTAGACATGTGAAAATACAAATTACAGTATAGTACCTCCATCTATACCTCCATTTTTAACTTAGTCATGCAAGTATTATCAATCTTGCACTAATTCCCCTAATAGTAACAAGAATGTGAAACAATAGTATACACATGTGAACAAATAGTTATAATCATGTGAAATAATTGCAATCAATTGCTCATTTATCCGGTTAAATACTCGATTGGTCAATATAACCTCCAGACATCAATTATTATCGAAATAATTGTCGATTTTCAATAACACAAATAATTCCAACACAATGAAACCATTTTTATCAAAAATATAAATTTTGAAATTTCGAAGTTTGACTTTTCCCGAAAAAGTTAACTGTTGACTTTTTAACCAAATAGTGAATTCCCAAAATTTTTGTGTTTATAGACTATTTTTACTAATTTCATCGTTTCGGACTCAAATATCACGTCCGCGTCTCCAAATTCATCTCCGAACACATCTTCAATATTAATAACATTCCTCATTAATATTATAACTCACACTATTTATCAACTAGGTCGTTCCCAGTAAAGAGGGGGCTTTCCAATAAGGATTTCTTCTATTGGCGCGCAACTAGGTGACCAAACCTCTCCTTGACAGAACTTCTACACATTGTAAATATTGCAAGTTAATAATATGAATAACTTTGTCGTCTCAATTATTGATTTAATAAAATAACATATTATGCAGATGATACTATGACAATAATCGAATCAATAATATGAGAGATATAATACAACAAATTCTTGTAGCAATAATTGAGTATAACCGAGTGACTTCTCACGTAAGCATCAATAATCAATACGCATGCTACTATGCAACCACGCAGACATCGTACTTTTACTATCGGGTAGTTCAACGAGCTTAACGGTAAAACTTCCGCCGTTATTTTTATAAAATATAATTGCATGCTTTTCTAACTACGACAATACTTCTTCCGCTAGGGGGTCCACTAATGATTGTGCTTGGTCGCATTTAATATTCCCCGATAAAAAGAATATTCCCCACCAATCGAATATTTTATAACAACTTGCATACTTTTTGAAAATTTTATAAATACTACCCACAACTATAACATTATATCAAATCCACACCATAATATTAAAAAAAATATTTCGATAAATTTAAATCTTTATTCATAAAATCTGGGGTTTCACAATCTTCCCTCCTTATGAAATTTTGCCCTCAAAATTTACGTACGCACTTGATATGCCAAAGAGGTGAGGATACCTTGACTTCACTTCAAATTCTAACCCTTGAGGTATAACCTTTGAGTGTCGAATATAATCCTTCTTATCCAAGATTTTAACACGTATCTCCCCATACGTTAAATCATCCGCTATCTTGTCCGGTTCTAAATTAATAATATGGTTCGAGTCATCCCAATATTTACGTAACGTTGATACGTTAAAAATGTTATGAACACGCAACATACTTGGCGATAAAACGAGTCTATAAGCCACAGTTCCTACTTTATCGAGGATTTCAAACGGGCCAATTAAATTGAGGGTTGAGATTTCTTCTCTTCGTCGATTCTTGCTTCTAGAATAACTCCCTCTTGAACCTTCTTAATTCTTCACATTCATCAACTCCGGGTGTGTAGCTTGAGCGGCTTTAACTTTATCGATTAAAGTTAATTAATTCTACTCGTATATTCGTTATCTTCACGTGGGTTCCTAGAGTCTTTAACTCTATCTTCATCATTTGTAAGTCGTACGAAATGGGTCTTTGTGTTAACAACATCGCATTCGTAAATGCATACGATCTTCTACTCCACTCGTTAGCTACCACGTTCGCTTTCCCATGATGGTATTGAATGGTACGATCGTAATCTTCAACAGCTTGAGCCAACGTCTTTGGCGCATTTTACGTTCATTTTAGTTGAAGAAATATTTAAGGGTTTTAGAAATGGGTTTTGTACTAGGGTTAATACAAAATTCGATTTCACGCTTTAGGAGTAGGCTAAGAAGTTTTCAAGAATACGTAAGGAAATTTATTAACAATAGAAATATCATTCAAAACTGTGACTCTCATCCAAGACTTGGGTAACACGTCACATTGATACCTATCAACTTGTCATCGTCATTCACAACGTCGCCACTGTAAAGTCCGGCTTTTATTATTCCACACAAGAAGTCAACAACGAAAGGGGACCGGGGCTCTTTACTTATGGCTTGATATGACCATGATTGACTTTAGTGATTTGGTTTCTTGAATTCGCATAACAGGTTGGTTAAGAATATGAAAGCTAACAACCTTACGAAAAGCATGATGAGTAGTTAACCAATCGATTCCTAAAATCACATCAAAGGCAAGTATTTTAAAAGAGATACAATCGACAGGTAACGTGAAAGTGTTGATTTGAACAAGATTTATGAATATTGGAGGTAATGAAGGTTTCTCCCAACTGAGTTTCAACAGATAAATCAAAATCTAACTTCTCCGGAGTTAAATTCAAACATTGAACACAACTAGGTGAAATAAAAGAGTGTGTAGAACCGGTATCTAACACCGTATAAACTTCACAAGAGTTTATGAATAACATACCCGTGATAATTTTATTCAGGTTCCTTGTCACGAAAAAAAATGTTCTCTCTTAAACTACCGGCTTTGACTTTTCTGGGATGGCCTTTGGTGCCTCCATCTTAGCTGAAATTGTCTTCGGTGAACGACAAAATCGGGCCAAGTGACCTTTTCTTCCATAATTATAACATGCTTTGACTGAGATCGCTGCAGCTTTGGTGATGTGTCCTCCCTCCGCATTTGAAGCATATAATAGGTGGTCGCTTCTCCTTCCTTAAAAATCGGGTCTTTGGTCTTGACGCCTTTCCATCATTATTGAATCTACTCTTCTTGAAATGTCCATTCTTATTGTTTTGATAATGATTACCACCAAGTGGTTACCATTTCGCATGTTGATTCCTCTATGATTATTGTCACCGCTTTGATGATCAAGTATCACCCCAGTATTATCATTTTGACGCACCGCTTCTTTTAGGTTAATAGTTGACTCGTTATCGCACTCCACTAACTAAACCTTATTTACAACATCTGAATACAAACAAAGTTTATGAGAAATAAGATATTGGCTTATCTCTGGCTTCAAACCTCTTAAAAATATTAGCGTCATTCGCTCCTCATTATCGACCAAATGGGATGCAAACCGGGATAACTCCTCAAATTTAGCCTCGTATTGTGACACGGTTATATTGTTTTGTTGCAACTTGATAAACTCCACCTCCTTCATGTGACGAATACTTTCAAGAAAGTACTTGTCGTTGAACAGCTCTTGGAACTTCTCCAAAGACATCTTGAGTGCGTCAGGCTGGGTACGTTTTACAGATTCCCAGCACTGATCTGCCTCTTCACGCAATATAAAGGTGGCAAAGGGAACCTTTTTCTTCTCGAAGCATCCCAAGACATCAAATATCTTGGTGATCTGCTTTAACGTGTGCCTTCTTACGTAAGAATCAATAATTGGTGCAATACTGCATCTCTTGTAACAACGCCAGACATCGTGTTTTTAACCACCATGTATTCCAAAAGTATTAACGGTAACAACTACACCGTTATTTATAAACAACTTATACTTGTCGTTTTCTTCATCCAATCACTTTCCGTTATGCGACCCACACAAAGCTGCGCCGTCGTACGAATATTCCTCGATAGTAAAAATATTCCACAACCAAACGAATATTCCCCGAAAATAATGAATATTTTATAACCACTTGCTTATTTGAGATATTTGCGCATTTTACCCATAACTAACCACATTAATCAAATCAACCCTTACTATTTCAAAATATTAAATAGAGGAAATTCCATTATATAAAAAAAAAATTGGGGTCTTACAACTGTGGACATGGTTCGTGGTCATTAGACCCTCAGTAGTATATTTTAGAATGTTAATAGAACATATCATTCAGTTTTATTGAGCCTATTATATGGCAAATGTTATAAAGTTTATTCATTTTTATTTCAAGTGAGCTTTGTTTGCTCACTCTTGCTTATATAATTATTACAACTAAGGATGAGAAGGTAGATGTACCTAGCACCAGTAAGGGAAGGGGAAGATGAACAAGTATTGAAGACTTGTAATATGTTGACAGTTATTTATCAGACTTTAATTTGATTTATGTAATGAAGTATTTATTTAATTTCCGCATTTGAATGATTGAACTTAAAGGTTAGATAACCTGGGAGATTTTTTTATGTAATCCCTTAAGGGAAGGTTTATTATTCAATTTCTATTATGATTGGGTAGTTAGATATGAATTTTTTGATTAAGTGAACAACAAATCTTGAGGTAATGAAGTACCGGGATTTGGGGGTGTCACAAGTATTCCCCTTAATATTCACCCTACAATTCTTGTATACGAACCTAACAAGAATTACTTCCTTATTCGCAATTTCTATGTTTAAAGGGAAATTCAATTCTTCACTAGGCAATCACAACCTCTTAGCAAATTCATTAGATATAAATGAGCAAGTAGCACCCAAATCAAATAATATATAAGCATCAATATCAATGATTGGGATAATACCTGACACAACATCCTTTGATTGCACAATATCTTGCACAGTAATGTTGAAGGTTCTGGTTGTAGGTTTGTTTGATGTCGTTGGTCCAACAATGGTCCTTGTACCTCCACTGCTACCTCCCTTACTTCATGTTGTCTCCCCAACTTTCTTCTTAGGGCACTCACGAGCAAAGTGATCCTTGGACCCGCACGTGAAGCAAACGTTCTTCATGGGTTGATTGCAATTTGGGGCGATGTGACCCTCCTGGCCATAGTTAAAGCATACACGTTTTCCCATTAAGCACACACCCTTATGAAACTTTCTGCATGTAGCACATGCTTCGAACTTCTTATTCTGCTGGTTACCCTGTTGATTTCCAGAACTCACATTTCCATTCCATTTTCTCTTCAGATTACTGTAACGCCCCGAAATCCGGTCTATCTTCACACCCAGATTCCGTACGTCATGAGTACATCATTCATCCAACATACATCATTATATACTGAAATATAACGACATACACTCTCAAAACCCAGGTTCTGGAAACCTTATATCATTTTTCATTAGAAATAATAATAAATACATTATTCATTTCATCTTACAAGAGTGACTTTTATCCGCCACCAAGGATACATAACAGTTCATTAAACTAGTCTATAATTAAATTTCAACTTTTTACATTACAAGTCTTCACTTGATCTTCTCGCCATTCACCTTCTCAATGGTACTTCATCCGGATACTGGTCGACTTGATCTTTACAGGATCCTTAAGTTCTTCTAACCTTGTTCGCTGAAAATTGTTTTTCATTTAAGCAAGTGTGAGCATTCAATTGCCCAGCAAGTCATAATAGTTGAATAAACAATTTCAGAATTAAAACATTTCTTTAGAACTTCCATAACCGAACAAAGGTTATGAAGCAGCTTGAATAATAGGAATAGTCTCGATTCCTATCATCTTAAAACATCAATTATTTTTACTTTGAAATACTTTCATCCCTCTACCTTTTTCATACACATCATGTCTGGCTAGAATCATTAGCACAGACTTAACAATAATGGTTCATGTATAAACAAAACATACTTGTATTGAACAGCTCAATCACATAACAATTCATATCATAGAAATACCAAAGTGTTCAAATTGTGGCTTAAGGCCTCATACGTTCTACCACATTGTATAAATATCGCACATTCAAGATATAGACGTGTAACTTCTCAAGTACAACATCCTCGAGAAGTTTAAGAAACTAGCATTCATGTAATATGAATGAAGTTAGAAACTTGCCTTTACGCCTTCAAATTTCACAAAGATACGTTGAATCGCTTCATTTCAATTCCTATATAACACATAAGGAGAAAACATAAACACCAATTAGTCATATATTGAACTTACGATTGGTTTACTTAACTTTACTTCTTAGAGTTCGCGTTTTGCAATATAAGTTTACGCGACTAACTTCTTTTTTTTACCAATTTACGGCTTTATGACATACCTGAGATGTCTTACTCAAAACGCTCATCATCTTGGATGATTTATATTCTTATCTTATTTTTATAACTTCTCTCTAGGACTCAAAGACACATCGCTACCTCTCGCTAGTTGTCCATATGGTACTCTGAGTGGTGTCCCACAAACAACCAACAAACAAGTTCCCGTCTCATCTACATTGCCATCACAGTGAGTTAGATCGGTTGCCAGTTTTGTATATACCTTTGCTCTTTAAAGGAATTGTTTTGCCCAGCTCCCATATGTCAACCATCAAAGGTTACGATTGTACCACAACCTAACTTCTCTTAAATTTTACGAACTATTAAACTATAATGTTCGATTAAGTCAATTTCTTATTCCTTACGGCTTTCTGATAACTAAATGTCATCCCTCCGGATTCATTCTTTATCAAATCACATTCGGCTTTCATTAATCTTATTACCATTTGTTACGGCTTTCTTGATAATTCATATACTATTTAATACATTCATTATCAATTATATGAACCCCATGTTCATTACTCGTTCTTAAAAAAATTCGCGTCATTCACTCCTCATTATCGACCAAATGGGATGCAAAACTGGGATAACTCCGCAAATTTAGCCTCGTATTGCGACACAGTCATATTGTTTTGTTCCAATTTGATAAACTCCACTTCTTTCATGTGACTAATACTCTCGGGAAAGTACTTGTCGTTGAATAGCTCTTGAACTTCTCCCAAGACATCTTGAAAAGGCCAGTCGGTAATGCTTTTCTGATTCCCACTAGTAATCTATCTTTTCACGCAACATGAAGGTGGTGAAGGGAACCTTTTCCTCCTCAGAGCATCCCAAGACATCAAATATCTTGGTGATCTGCTTTATCCATGCTTTCTCCTTAAGTGGTTTTGGCTCTCCAATAAACTCCGGTGGTCCCAGCACCTTTAACTGTTTAGCGGTGACCGTCCGAGAGTTTCCAGTGTTTCCACCTACATTTCGGACAGAAGCCGCTCTCGCCTGATGTTGCATGAATTGCATAAAGCCTCTGAACAATCCATCATTTGGTCCATGCTGTTGTTTGCATGAGGATTGTCGCCTTTCTGATGCACATTATCCTGATTATTGATATATGGAGACTCAACGGTATCTTGTGCTCCATTGCTATTCTCAACATTCTCGGATGTCATTTTCAGATACTGCCACAAAACAAGGGTTAGTTGACATATAACATATTATCTCTAAACTCTGACCAACCAATTTAAATACAAAATAAATTTAAGTAGGTCATACTAGCGAAGGAATTCTCCGTCTCTCCCCTCGTAGTTCTAGTCTCACATCTTAGCCAGGGATCATATCCCTAAGCTTTGATACCAACTGTGACGCCCCCAAAATAGGTATACAACACCTATTCTGAGTCGCCAAATACATGGTACAGAATTCAAATACAACTTAATAATACAACTGTCGTGTACAATATGACAAAACATAAACTGTGAGTTTGAATACAAATGTTGTCTACTAGAGAGTATACAAACTCAAAAGGAGTCCTCATTACAATTATTATCACACTATTTCATAGAATAGTGAGGACTATTAATGCACCATCTAGGACCATCACTCCGTTCCCCGACTCGTTCCAACTATATTCTCATTTCCTGAAAAGAACAGTCAAAGAAAGGGTGAGCTCAAGTAGCCCAGTAAGAAATATTATGACTAAGATAATGCAGAATAAATTATCATTAGCCTTAAACAGTGTTAAACTGATACCATATAACAAACATCAAGTTTAACTGCAACGGAATAAGCAATCCATTAAAAGAGTCAAGTAGAGAATAAAATCTACTATCTTTAATGATTTAAAAGGTTTTTCATCACTTTTATCGCTGGGACCAAGGATATTCTTTAGTATCACGACCACAATTGTGACGCCCCCAAAATAGGTATACATCACCTATTTTGAGTCGTCAAATACATGGTACATAATACAAATACAACTTAATTATACAACTGTCGTGTAAAGTATGACAAAACATAAGCTGTGAGTTTTAATACCAATATTGTCGTCTAGACAATATTCAAACTCAAATTCAATATTATTACATTTATTTTCCACTATTTCACTGAATAGTGAGGACTACTAACGCTATCATCTGGTCCGTCACTACGTTCCCCGACTAGTCCCTGCTACGTTCTCATTTCCTAAAGAGAACAATAAAAGTAAAAGGGTGAGCTTAACTAGCCCAGTAGGAAATATTATGACTAAGATAATGCAGAATATATTATCGTTAGCCTTCAATAGTGTTAAACTGATACAATATAACAACCATCAAGTTTAATTGCAGCGAATAGGCAATCCATTAAAAGAGTCAAGTAGAGAATAAAATCTACTATCTTTTATGATTTAGAAGGTTTTTCATCACTTTTATCGCTGGGACTCAGCTTAATAAATAATCCACATCATCGAATCACCCCTGCACTACGACCAAGGATATTCTTTAGTATCACGACCATAATTATCCATCCACTACGGGCCAAGAATATTTGTGTATTCAATAATGGTCATGATCATGCCTACAACTGTCCATCAATGCACTACGAGCCAATGAGGACTTTTACCACATCATTTATAACATTATGGTCATGATTACACCGAATAATCCCTGATCATAATCATACCAAGTCCATCTATGTACTACAGGCCACAGATGACGTTCAACAAAATATAAACATGAGGATGATGACAATTATATAAGAATTCAATAAAACAAGTTCAAGAATTAATTTATCCAAGAACTAATAACGTCCAAATTGTCAACATGATACTACATTGTAGAGTAAAATTCAAGAATACTAAGAAGAATATTTCCATGAAAAGATACTGAATGAAGCGCAAATATCAAGGATATTCCACTAATTTCATGGAGTATAGAAGTCAAAACTTTAACCAACTAAGTATAATAAGGAATGGAATAACAAAAGAAATAACCAGGCATGCGATAGACCATCGCAGCAAAGGTTTATTCCAATAGAATAATAAATAACGGAATCAAGTCCCACAGAAAATGCACATACGTGGATATTCCAATGTATTAATAAAGATTTTAATCAGTCCCAAGTGAGAACGCATGCATGTGATGTTCCAACGAATGATAAATAATGGAACCAGTCCGACGTAAACGCACAAAAGTGGATGTTCCAATAGAATGATAAAGAATGGAACTGTGTCCCAAGAACGCACAAAAATGTGGATGTTCCAATAGAATGATAAAGAATGAAATAACATAAGAATTTCACCAAGTATAGGGTAGCCCGCGTATACAGGTTATTACAACAGAATAATAAAGAATAGAATAACAGAAGTTCTCTTCATGGATAAGAAAGAAATAATACTCCCTACCTTAGAAAAACTGAATACTGGAATAGTGAGGTAGCAGACTTCTCTTCTTCTTTCTATAATTTCTCTCTATAATAATCGCTCTAAAGCTTTTGTGAATTGGTGACAAATGAAGGAAGAATGAGCTTCTATTTATAGAAAAATATAGTTTCTATAATTACACGTTTTGGCGCTCGAAAAATTACAGTATAATACCTCCAACTTTTCCTTTATTTGTAATTTAGTCATAGAAGTATTATCAAACTTGCACCACCTCCCCTAATAGTCAATAATGTGATTCAATAGTAAATTATGTGAATCAATAGTTCTAGACATGTGAAAATACGAATTACAGTATAGTACCTCCATCTATACCTCCATTTTTAACTTAGTCATGCAAGTATTATCAATCTTGCACCAATTCCCCTAATAGTAACAAGAATGTGAAACAATAGTATACACATGTGAACAAATAGTTATAATTAATAATTGTAATCAATTGCTCATTTATCCGGTTAAATACTCGATTGGTCAATATAACCTCCAAACATCAATTATTATCGAAATAATTGTCGATTTTCACTAACACAAATAATTCCAACACAATGAAACCATTTTTATCAAAAATATAAATTTTGAAATTTTGAAGTTTGACTTTTCCCGAAAAAGTTAACTGTTGACTTTTTGACCAAATAGTGAATTCCCAAAAATTTTGTGTTTATAGACTATTTTTACTAATTTCATCGTTCCGGACTCAAATATCACGTCCGCGTCTCCAAATTCATCTCCGAACACATCTTCAATTTTAATAACATTCGTCATTAATATTATAAGTCACACTATTTATCAACCAGGTCGTTCCCAGTAAAGAGGGGGCTTTCCAATAAGGATTTCTCCCTATTAGCGCGCAATTAGGTGACCAAACCTCTCCTTGACAGAACTTCTACACATTGTAAATATTGCAATTTAATAATATGAATAACTTTGTCGTCTCAATTATTGATTTAATAAAATAACATATTATGCAAATGATACTATAACAATAATCGAATCAATAATATAGAGATATGATACAACAATTATCAGAGTAATAATTGAGTATAACCGAGTGACTTCACGTAAGCATCAATAATCAATACCGTATGCTACTATGCAACCACGCCGTATTATTGTAATTTTACTATCGGGTTGTTCAACAGCTTAATTCGTAAAACTTTCCGCCGTTATTTTTATAAAATATAATTTCGCTGCTTTTCTAACTACGACAATACTTCCGCTAGGGGTCCACTAATGATTGTGTCGTCGCATAATAATATTCCCCCGATAAAAAGAATATTCCCTGACCAATCGAATATTTTATAACAACTTGCATACTTTGAAAATTTTATAAATACTACCAACAACTATAACATTATATCAAATCCACACCATAATATTAAAAAAAATATTTCGATAAATTTAAATCTTTATTCATAAAATTTGGGGTTTCAGAATCTTCCCTCCTTATGAAATTTTGCCCTCGAAATTTACGTACGCACTTGATATGCCAAAGAGGTGAGGATACCTTGACTTCACTTCAAATTCTAACCCTTGAGGTATAACCTTTGAGTGTCGAATATAATCCTTCTTATCCAAGATTTTAACACGTATCTCCCCATACGTTAAATCATCCGCTATCTTGTCCGGTTCTAAATTAATAATGTGGTTCGGGTCATCCCCATATTTACGTAACGTCGATACGTTAAAAACGTTATGAACACGCAACATACTTGGCGATAAAACGAGTCTATAAGCCACAGTTCCTACTTTATCGAGGATTTCAAACGGGCCAATTAAATTGAGGGTTGAGATTTCTTCTCTTCGTCAATTCTTACTTCTAGAATAACGCCCTCTTGAACCTTCTTAATTCTTCACATTCATCAGCTCCGGGTGTGTAGCATGAGCGGCTTTAACTTTATCGATTAAAGTCAATTAATTCTACTCGTATATTCATTATCTTCACGTGGGTTCCTAGAGTCTTTAACTCTATCTTCATCATTTGTAAGTCGTACGAAATGGGTCTTTGTGTTAACAACATCGCACTCATAAACGCATACGATCTTCTACTCCACTCGTTAGCTACCACGTTCACTTTCCCATGATGGTATTGAATGGTACGACCGTAATCTTCAACAGCTTGAGCCAACGTCTTTGGCGCATTTTACGTTCATTTTAGTTGAATAAATATTTAAGGGTTTTAGAAATGGGTTTTGTACTAGGGTCAATACAAAATTCGATTTCACGCTCTAGGGGTAGGCTAAGAAGTTTTTAAGAATACGTAAGAAATTTATTAACAATAGAAATATCATTCAAAACTGTGACTCTCATCCAAGACTTGGGTAACACGTCACATTGATACCTATCAACTTGTCATCGCTATTCACAACGTCGCCTCATGTAAAGTCCGGCTTCGGCAGCATTCCACACAAGGAAGTCAACAACGAAAAAGAACCGGGGCTCTTTACTTATGGCTTGATATGACCATGATTGACTTTAGTGATTTGTCATTTGAATTGCATAACAAAGTTGGTTAGAAATATGAAAGCTAACAACCTTACGAAAAGCATGATGAGTAGTTAACCAATCGATTCCTAAAATCACATCAAAGGCAAGTATTTTAAAAGAGATACGATCGACAGGTAACGTGAAAGTGTTGATTTGAATAAGATTTATAAATAGTGGAGGTAATGAAGGTTTCTCCCAACTGAGTTTCAATAGATAAATCAAAATCTAACTTCTCCGGAGTTAAATTCAAACATTGAACACAACTAGGTGAAATAAAAGAGTGTGTAGAACCGGTATTCAACACTTATAGAGACTTCACAAGAGTTTATGACTAACATACCCGTGATAATTTTATTCAGGTTCCTTGTCACGAAAAAAAATGTTCTCTCTTAAACTACCGGCTTTGACTTTTCTGGGATGGCCTTTGGTGACTCCATCTTAGTAGAACTTGTCTTCGGTGAATGACAAAATCGGGCCAAGTGACCTTTTCTTCCATAATTATAACATGCTTTGGACGGCATAGCGCAGTTTGGACTTATGTGTCCCTCCCCTCTGCATTTGAAGCATATGATAGGTGGTCGTTCTCCTTCCTTAACAACGGGTGCTGGTGCTGACGTCTTTCCATCATTATTGAATCTACTCTTCTTGAAATGTCCATTCTTATTGTTTTGACAATGATTACCACCGACGTGGTTACCATTTCTGGCATGTTGATTCCCTCTATGATTATTGTCACCGCTTTGATGACTGTTATCACCGGTATTATCATTTTGACGGCTGCTCTCTTTAGGTTACGTTGACTCGTTATTGCACTCCACTAACTGAGCCTTATTTTCAACATCTGAATACAAACAAAGTTTATGAGAAATAAGATATTGGCGTATCTCTGGCTTCAAACCTCTTAAAAACATTAGCGTCATTCGCTCCTCATTATCGACCAAATGGGATGCAAACCGGGATAACTCCTCAAATTTAGCCTCGTATTGTGACACGGTCATATTGTTTTGTTCTAACTTGATAAACTCCACCTCCTTCATGTGACGAATACTTTCGTGAAAGTACTTGTCGTTGAACAGCTCTTGGAACTTCTCCCAAGACATCTTGAGTTCGTCAGGCTGGGTACGTATTACAGATTCCCACCAGTGATCTGCCTCTTCACGCAATATAAAGGTGGCAAAGGGAACCTTTTGCTTCTCGAAGCATCCCAAGACATCAAATATCTTGGTGATTTGGTTTAACGTGTGCCTTCTTACGTAAGAATCAATAATTGGTGCAATACCGTGTGCTACTGTGCAACAACGCGTATTACTGTGTTTTAACCACCAAGTATTCCAAAAGTATTAATGGTAACAACTACACCGTTATTTATAAACAACTTATACTTGTCATTTTCTTCATCCAATCGCTTTCCGTTATGCAACCCACACAAAGCTGCGCCGTCGTACGAATATTCCTCGATAGTAAAAATATTCCACAACCAAACGAATATTACCCGAAAATAATGAATATTTTATAACCACTTGCTTATTTGAGATATTTGCGCATTTTACCCATAACTAACCACATTAATCAAATCAACCCTTACTATTTCAAAATATTAAACAGAGGAAATTCCATTATATAAAAAAAAATTGGGGTCTTACAACTGTGGACATGGTTCGTGGTCATTAGACCCTCAGTAGTATATTTTAGAATGTTAATAGAACATATCATTCAGTTTTATTGAGCCTATTATTTGGCAAATGTTATAAAGTTTATTCATTTTTATTTCAAGTGAGCTTTGTTTGCTCACTCTTGCTTATATAATTATTACAACTAAGGATGAGAAGGTAGATGTACCTAGCACCAAAGAAGGAAGGGAAGATGAACAAGTATTGAAGACTTGTAATATGTTGATGCTTATTTATCAGACTTTAATTTGATTTATGTAATGAAGTATTTATTTAATTTCCGCATTTGAATGATTGTACTTAAAGGTTAGATAACCTGGGAGATTTTTTTATGTAATCCCTTAAGGGAAGGTTTATTATTCAATTTCTATTATGATTGGGTAGTTAGATATGAATTTTTTGATTAAGTGAACAACAAATCTTGAGGTAATGAAGTACCGGGATTTGGGGGTGTCACAAGTATTCCCCTTAATATTCACCCTACAATTCTTGTATACGAACCTAACAAGAATTACTTCCTTATTCGCAATTTCTATGTTTAAAGGGAAATTCAATTCTTCACTAGGCAATCACAACCTCTTAGCAAATTCATTAGATATAAATGAGCAAGTAGCACCCAAATCAAATAATATATAAGCATCAATATCAATGATTGGGATAATACCTGACACAACATCCTTTGATTGCACAATATCTTGCACAGTAATGTTGAAGGTTCTGGTTGTAGGTTTGTTTGATGTCGTTGGTCCAACAATGGTCCTTGTACCTCCACTGCTACCTCCCTTACTTCATGTTGTCTCCCCAACTTTCTTCTTAGGGCACTCACGAGCAAAGTGATCCTTGGACCCGCACGTGAAGCAAACGTTCTTCATGGGTTGATTGCAATTTGGGGCGATGTGACCCTCCTGGCCATAGTTAAAGCATACACGTTTTCCCATTAAGCACACACCTTATGAAACTTTCTCGCATGTAGCACATGCTTCAACTTCTTATTCTCATTGTTTACCCCGTTGATTTCCGAACTCACATTTCCATTCCATTTTCTCTTCAGACATCAGAACGCCTCAAATCCTATCTATCTTCACACCCAGATTCCGTACGTCATGAGTACATCATTCATCCAACATACATCATTATATACTGAAATATAACGACATACACTCTCAAAACCCAGGTTCTGGAAACCTTATATCATTTTTCATTAGAAATAATAATAAATACATTATTCATTTCATCTTACAAGAGTGACTTTTATCCGCCACCAAGGATACATAACAGTTCATTAAACTAGTCTATAATTAAATTTCAACTTTTTACATTACAAGTCTTCACTTGATCTTCTCGCTCATTCACCTTCTGAATGGTACTTCATCTGGATACCGTCATCTTGATCTTTACAGGATCCTTAAGTTCTTCTAACCTTGTTCGCTGAAAATTGTTTTTCATTTAAGCAAGTGTGAGCATTCAATTGCCCAGCAAGTCATAATAGTTGAATAAACAATTTCAGAATTAAAACATTTCTTTAGAACTTCCATAACCGAACAAAGGTTATGAAGCAGCTTGAATAATAGGAATAGTCTCGATTCCTATCATCTTAAAACATCAATTATTTTTACTTTGAAATACTTTCATCCCTCTACCTTTTTCATACACATCATGTCCGCTAGAATCATTAAAGACAGACTTAACAATAATGGTTCATGTATAAACAGAACATACTTGTATTGAACAGCTCAATCATAGAACAATTCATATCATAGAAATACAAAAGTGTTCAAATTGTGGCTCAAGGCCTCATACGTTCTACCACATTGTATAAATATCGCACATTCACACATACGTATGAACTTCTCAAGTACAACATCCGAGAAGTTTAAGAAACTAACATTCATGTAATATGAATGAAGTTAGAAACTTGCCTTTACCTTCCACCTCTGATACCGAATCGCTTTCATTTCAATTCCTATATAACACATAAGGAGAAAACATAAACACCAATTAGTCATATATTGAACTTACGCATTGGTTTACTTAACATTACTTCTTAGAGTTCGCGTTCTTGCAATATAAGTTTACGCGACTAACTTCTTTTACCAATTTACGGCTTTATGACATACGGAGATGTCTTACTCAAAACGTTCATCATCTTGGATGATTTATATTCTTATCTTATTTTTATAACTTCTCTAGGACTCAGCACACATCGCGTCTCTGCTAGTAGTCCATATGGTACTCTGAGTGGTGTCCCACAAACAACCAACAAACAAGTTCCCGTCTCATCTACATTGCCATCACAGTGAGTTAGATCAGTTGCCAGTTTTGTATATACCTTTGCTCTTTGAAGGAATTGTTTTGCCCAGCTCCCATATGTCAACCATAAAAGGTTACGATTGTACCACAACCTAACTTCTCTTAACTTTTACGAACTATTAAACTATAATGTTCGATTAAGTCAATTTCTTATTCCTTACGGCTTTCTGATAACTAAATGTCATCCCTCCGGATTCATTCTTTATCAAATCACATTCGACTTTCATTAATCTTATTACCATTTGTTACGGCTTTCTTGATAATTCATATACTATTTAATACTTTCATTATCCATTAAATGAACCCCATGTTCATTACTCGTTCTTAGTGTCAAAGCCATACCGATCATTGTATGCTAAGACCAAGCGTCCATCGCAACGACGTTGCGTTCACACCGTCTATACGTTTCACACTTATCTCTCATTATCATGATATAAAATCGAAATGTTATTCATTACCCTCGTCACTCAACGTCTAAGGAATCACAACCATAGCAATTCCTCACGTTCGTTCATCCCGACTACGGTCCCCGGACATCGGTTACGTAACTTGTGATTATATTCTTTGTCATCTAATCTTGTTTAATCTATATGTTCTACCTTTAATAAAGGTTTACATCACTTGATTAATTGTTACATTAGTTGAATATTATATTCTTTATCGTCCCTTACATTTCCCCCAAGAGCTGAGCAGCTAAAAGCTCATCTCTGGCATTTTCCCAACACTGGCGCCGCGACGCCACTCCCTTTGTTATCTCTCATGCCGCGGCGTGAGTTAGCAGAACTCGACCCCCAGTCTGGCGCTGCCGCGCCACTCTACAAGGCATGAATGGCGCCGCGGCGCCAAGCCCTAACCCTAGAAATTTTCTCTAGGTGTTAAATAAATTTTGAGATGCTCACTTCCCGATCTCATAACTCCTTCGTTATAACTCGGAACTAGGTCGTTCGAAAGCCATTCTCTTCCTTATCTTACGTACTTCAATACCGCTAAGATAGAACTTCGTTCTGAATCTATTAACGTGCCATTCGATTAGCTTGATCTTCACCCTTTGTTCATTTTACGCTTTTAACGCTCTTCGTTTGTTCATCCGTAATTCGGTCATCCGAACTCGAAACTTGTTCGTTCTTGAGTCCACGACTCACATTTTCTATGTTCTCTTACTTTCTTATGAAATCCTACCCATTCGGGTTCATTTACTAACTTTTTAATTCTCGTTCGTCTTTTACGAAATTTCGCCATAACTTCGTTATAGCTAAGTTTTAACCCGTTCTTCATGAGCGTTTCTACCGTTCCTAACCAAAAAATACACATCTAACTTATACGCGATGGTTTTAAACTTGTCCATCAACAACAATTATCCTACGATGGTTTTAAATTTTTCCATCAACAACGTTCTTCGTGTTTTTCGCGTGTTCTTCGTTCGTTCTTCATTTTAATCGATATTTTGGATTATGATTTCACTTTTTATTGGAATTTGATGTTATAAAACATTATTCCTTACTTATTTAACCTACTTATTTATATAATCCACTCGGATCATTCAAATTCGCTACGAATCTTATACTTCCTTAAGAAATTTATTTACTAAACTTCTAAGTTCTTATTTCTTCTTTTCTCATGTTTTCAACCATATGAAATTATTTCTAACATCATCTTCTCTCTATTCTCATTAAGCTATGTTTTAAACATATTAACTTACAGAAAATATTAGAAGAAACTATGTTCGTATTACCGTTCTTCTTTAATCCTCTTCCGTTATAAAAAGTCGGCGATTCGCAAGCTTTTCTATTTCACGATCACTTTCGATCCGATCATTCATGCTCATGCTCTTCCTTCTCCTTCTTCCTCCGAGCTCTCTCTCTCTCTCTCTAAGATGTAGGATTTTCTAAATCCCATCAAATGAACATAAGGCTTCCTATTTATAGAAAATCCAAAGCTAGGGCAATTTGGTCATTTCTATAAGACCCCAAATTATTAATAAATAAAATTTATTTTCCTCTATTTATTACTTTAAAATAGTAAGGGTTGATTTGATTAATGTTGATAGTTATGGGTAAAATACGCAAATATTTTGAATAAACAAGTGGTTATAAAATATTCATTATTGTCGGGGAATATTCGTTTTGTCGTGGAATATTCGTACTATCGAGGAATATTCGCATTTACTGCCAAGCCTTTTTTAGTGGGCCCCATAACGGAAAGTGATTGGATGAAGAAAACGACAAAAATATAAGTTGTTTATAAATAACTTGCAGCATGTTACTGCTAATCTTGTTGGAATACCCGGTGGTTAAAACACACTAATACACGATGTTGAACTATAAAGACACTTGTGATTGCACCAATTATTGATTCTTACGTAAGGCGCACTACTCAATAATTGTTACAAGAATTACTATTCAAAGATTTTATTTTATTGATTCAATAATTGCGCATTGATATTTTATATTACTCGTTGTTTCAATAAATTGTCATTACATAGTATTTTCCATTATCGGAGCAATAATTCATATTATCTGAATAATATTATTGGATAACATTATTGGCAATGTCTAGAAAGTTCGATCTAAAGAGAGGTTTGGTCACCTAATTGCGCCGCCCAAGAAGGAGAGATCCTTATTGAAAGCCCTCTTTCCCGTGAAACTACCGGTCACCAAGATCGTGATTCTGTAATATTATTTGTGAATAATTAATTATTTATTTATATGATGAGGAAAATATTGATTTTATGTGGATATAGATGGAGAAAATTTTTAATGTGACAATTGTTGAAAATTAATATTTTATCTTTTTCTGAGAAAATAATTCATTTAAATATATTATTTTAATAATATATTAACGGTGATATTTTTATAATGAATGTGGGATATATGAGTGTATGAGGATGAAGAGTATTTTTGTGGCATTAAATGTTTATCACATATTTTGTGTGTTGGTGGACACAATTATTGACCGAAATTTGATTATAACTTGTAAAATCGCCCGTTTGTGGATTTCGGTTAATTTTTGTTTCGAATTTGGAAAAACTTCCTTCTTCAAAGTTGTGGATAATGGAATTTCCTAGGGAAAGCAATAATTTTTGAATTTTTCTGATAAAAGGGCTATTTATTATGAATTATTGAAGTTCCGAAGTTCCGAAATAATTGATTTTTGAAAGTTTTAATTATTTTTATTTACAAAAATGTGTTTTTCATTTTGTTTCCCTCATTTAACATTTGATAGGGGCTGAGTTCAGATGGTAAAAGCATGCGTATGAAGTTTTGGAAAAAATATAATAATATTTAATAAATTTTCTACTTTGGTGTTCTAAGCATTTTCCTATAAATAGGGTGCTTAGTTTAGAATTGAAAAGAACACCAGAAACTGAAGTTTCTATCTCTATATTATCGAGCGTATTCTTATGAGTATTTTGAGTATACTTTGAGTATTGCTATACGGTGCAAGTTCAAGTCATAGCCTATATCCGGTGTTTCAACTAGAAGTACTTGCTATTCGAGGTAAGGGATGTTATTTTATTCGAAAATGATATTATTTCTTCAATATCATTATGCCGAAATATTGGTTGGAAATTTTTATCAAATTTGGAACTTTTTCATGACGGGGTTACTATTCATGAGTTACTATTCACGAGTACTATTCACGAAGCATGATGATGTTTTTTGTAAAATTTCTATCTTTTGGTGTCGGAGTTACTATTCACGTATACGACACTATTCACGTATACGGCACTATTCACGAATACGACACTATTCACAGAAAAATTAAATTTTCATTTTTCGCCCAAAATATCTATTATGGATACTAGCTTTGATTGTTTCCATGTTTTGATCATTCTTGAATTTTACTCCACTCTGATTACTTATGAAGTATTTTTGAACTTGGATTGTTTAAAATACGAATCCTTAATATTTGTTCTTTTGTTTCACCGGATTCGCTTTCCTTTAAAATATTTTTCATCATCCTCACCCTAATGATGATATTATCAAATATCTTTGGCCCAGTAGTGCAAAGATGAACAGTGATGAGATGAATATGACCGATCGATTAATATCTTTGGCCCAGAGTGCAAAGATGAACCTATGTTTAGTTGAATATGATCAATTGATGAATATCTTTGGCCAGAAAAGATGAATATTTGATTCCGATATATATCGATTAATGTTACAGGGATAAAATATCGACGATGAACTTTTAAATTCATATATAGAAGATAGTAGTTTGCATTCTCTACTTAACTCTTCTAATGAATTATTGTTTCATTGCAGCTTGTTGATTTAAAACTGGTTGTCTATTGTATTTTATTAGATTTTTTCCTGTTGAAGACTAACGATAATTTGCTCTATGTTATCTTAGTCATAATGTTCTTTATTGGGCTAGTTGAGCTCACCCTTTTCCTTGTTGTTCCATTTTTCTTCTCAGGAGGCGAGAATGTAGCGAGTACTAGTCGGGGTATGGAATGAAGGTTCTAGAGAGAGTTGTTTAGTAGTCCTCACCATTTTTGTAAAATAATGTATCAATAATTATGATGGGGATTTATTTGCATGTGGATATTGTCTAGATGGAAATATCTCGTATTTAAACTCACGCTTATATGTTGTAATAATAAAGTTGTAGTTATTTACGCACCATGTTTTTGGCGACTTTAATGGGTTGGATGGAATGGACCTATTTTGGGGGCGCCACCAATTTGGTATCGAGAACTTAGGGATATGATCTCAAGCGGAGATCGTGGAATAGAACTAGGAGGGAGAGACGAGTAAATCCTTTGCTAGTGTGTCCTACCTAAGCTTATTTGATAGTTGGTCAGTATATAGGGATATTATGTGATATATTGATTTCCTTAATTAACCCTTGTTTTATGACAGTATTTGAGAATGTCGACTGAGAATATTGATAGTGGAGTAAATGAGACCGTGGAGATGCCTGTACTTACCAACGAGGAGAACGTGCAACAGGCTGGCAATGTACATCTTGTGAACAACACCACTGAGCAGATGATGAACGAGGGGATGTTTAGAAGCTTTTTGCAGTTCATGCAAAATCAGACGAGGGAGACTCGTGTTTAAAATACAGGAGGAAATGATAGCAATTCACGGGTGGTCACAGCCAAATAGTTCAAAGAGTTGGGACCACCAGAATTTAAGGGAAAGCACGATCCGATTAAGGCGGAGACGTGGGTCAAACAAATTACCAAGATATTCGATGTCTTGGGATGCACGGAGGAACAGAAAGTTCCATTCGCTACTTTATGTTTTCAGAATGAGGCGATTCATCGGTGGAATCAGAGTAGCGTACTCCATCCAAATTTCGCACTCAAAGATGTCGTCATGGAGATGTTTCAGAATAGTTCAATGACAAGTACTTCCCCGAAAGTATTCATCATATGAAGGAAGTGGAGTTTATTAGATCGAGCAGAATAACAATGGACGGTGTCCCAAAGACGAGGCGAAGTTCATGAGTTATCCAGTTTACACCTCATTTGATGGAGAATGAGGAACGATGACGCGGATGTTTCGAGAGGTTTGAAACCCGACATACGTCGATATCTCATTTCTCATAAATTTTCTCTATTTAGATGTTGTCAATGTGGCTCAAATGTTAGAGCGAGATAATGAGTACGCTCAACCGAGGGACCATAACCAGATCATACCAAGATAGAAGTCATCGTAATAACGATAACCAAAGCAGAGAAAGAAGAATACGGACAAAGGCGGTAACCACTCCGGTGGTAATTGTAGCCATGAAAATAGAAGAAGCTAGTCGGGAGGAGATTTTAAAAGAGGAGATTCAACAACGACCATGTGAAGACGTCGCCGCCAAGAGTAACCGGTTCCAAGGCGTGAGAAAGACCACCAAATCGATATTACAAATGCGGAAAGAGGGATATATCACCAAACCGCCTACAACAGCTTTAAGGTATGCTATAATTGTGCAAAAAGAAGGACATATCGCTTTCGATTCAGACGGTATCGAAACCCAAATTCCAATGAATGGTGACTCAAAAGGATGTCCCGGAAAAGTCAAAGTCAACGGTTCGGAAGAGCGTTTGTCGTGACCGGTCAAAATGCGAGGAACCCGAACGGTTAGCACGGTTTAGTTAATTATAAATTCTTGCGAAGTTTATACCTTACTAGATAATTACGGTTCTACCCATTCTTTTATCTCTCTTTGCTTACGCTCAACGTTTGAACTTGAATACGGAGAAATTAGACTTTGACCTATTTATGGAGACTCCATTAGGAGAAACTTTCATTACATACGTTGTTTAGAAATCTTGCTTGATTCAGGTTGGCACTATCACATTACCTGTTAACCTTATTTCTATAGAGATATTTGCTTTTGATGTGATTTTAAGGTTAATTACTCATCATGTCGAAATTGATTACTTTCGTAAGGTTGTTAGTTTTCATATTCCTAAGCAACCTGTTATTCGAATTCAAGCAATCAAACCATTGTAGTCAAACATTTTCATATCAAGCCATGAAGTCATTCGTTTATTACGGATGTCAAGTTTTCTTAGTCCATGTTATGGATTTGAATAAAGACACGCCGATTTGAATAATATTCCCTGTTGTTATTGATTTTTCCTGACGTATTTCTGAAGAATTTCTTGGCTTACTCCCAAAGCTCGATATTAAATTTTGTATCGACTTTGAACCCGTACAAAACTCATTTCTAAAATCTCATATCGAATGGCTCTATTGAACTTCGTGAGTTAAAAATTCAACTATAGAATTTGGTACCTAAGCCTTTATTTGGTGACTTCCTTTGTGCAATGCAATCGCTTTTGACTCTCCGTAGGGGGACACCATATTCGTGTGATAGTAAACCGATAGGTGTCATTGTAACGTACTATCCAAGGTTGGGATATGAGTGACAGTTGAGAACAACCTAAGTCGATAATCAAAATACGTAGCTTTCTAGGCTTAGTTGGTTATTATCGGAGATTCGTTGAAGGATATTCTCGAATCGCTATTCCATTAACGCAGCTGACTCGTAGAGATACAAAATTTGAATGGAGCAAGGAATGTGGGAAGAGCTTTGAAGAACTCAAGAGGAGACTCATTTCAGCACATGTTCTGACCATGCCATCCTGGAAAAGCGAATGTGGTAGCTGACGTGTTGAGTAGAAGATCGTATACAAATACGAGTATGATATTGTCAAAGACTAATTTCGTATAATTTACAAATAATAGAGATGGAGATGAAAACTCTAGGTACTCACGTGATGATATACGAGTATAATCGACTTTAATCGATAAAGTTAAAGATGTTCAAGTTACACACTGGAGCTGATGAATTTGAAGAAGGAGGTGTAAGAAGTTGTTATTTCAAAAGCGAGAATCGGTGAGGTGAGGAAAGCTCAAACCTTCGATTTATTAATCCATTTGAAATTCTCAATCGAATAGGAACTGTGGCCTATAGACTCATTTTACTGCCAAGTATGACGCGTGTTCATAACTTTTTTCACGTATCAATGTTATGTAAATATGTGGACGACCCGAACCACATCATTGAGTTAGAACCGGACGAGATAGCCGAAGACTTAACGTACGAAGAGGTACCTGTCAAGATCTTGGATATGAAAAGAACATGTCCTATGTACCGAGGTTATACCACAAGTTAAGGTTTTGTGGAGAAACCATGCTATTGAGGAAATGACCTGGGAGTTGGAAACGGAAATGAAAGCGAGGTATTCTCATCTTTTCGAAACATCAGGTACGTACGTCAATTTCGAGGATGAAATTTCATAAGGAGGGGAGGTTGTAAGACCCCAAATTATTAATAAATGAAATTTATTTTCCTCTATTTATTATTTTGAAATAGTAAGGGTTGATTTGATTAATGTGGATAGTTATGGGTAAAATACGCAAATATTTCGAATAAGCAAGTGGTTATAAAATATTCATTTTTGTCGTGGAATATTCGTTTGGTCGTGGAATATTCGAACTATCGGGGAATATTCGTACGACGGCGCAGTCTTTAGTGGGCCCCATAACGGAAAGTGATTGGATGAAGAAAATGACAAATATAAGTTGTTTATAAATAACGAGCGTTCTGCTATCATCATGTTGGAATACCCGTGGTTAAAACACACTAAAACGCGTTGTTGAACAAGAATACCATTACTAGTATTGCACCAATTATTGATTCTTACATAAGAAGGCACTACTCAATAATTGTTACAAAGAATTACTATTCAAGATTTTATTTTATTGATTCAATAATTGCTTTGCATTGATATTTTATATTACCGTTGTTTCAATAAATTGTCATTACATAGTATTTTGCATTATCAGACAATAATTCATATTATCTGAATAATATTATTGGATAACATTATTGGCAATGTCTAGAAAGTTACATCTAAGGAGAGGTTTGGTCACCTAATCATGCGCCAGCGAGAAGAGAGATCCTTATTGAAAGCCCCTTTTCCTGGAACTACTGGTCACCAGATCTTGATGATTCGTAATATTATTTGTGAATAATTAATTATTGATTTATATGATGAGGAAAATATTGATTTTATGTGGATATAGATGGAGAAAATTTTAATGTGACAATTGTTGAAAATTAATATTTTATCTTTTTCTCGATAAAATAATTCATTTAAATATATTATTTTAATAATATATTAACTAAGTGATATTTTTATAATGAATGTGGGATATATAAGTATATGAGGATGAAGAGTATTTTTGTGGCATTAAATGTTTAACACATATTTTGTGTTGGTGGACACAATTATTGACCGAAATTTGATTATAACTTGTAAAATTGCCCGTTTATGGATTTCGGTTAATTTCTATTTCGAATTTGGAAAAACTTCCTTCTGCAAAGTTGTAGATAATGGAATTTCCTATGGTAAGTCAAGAGTTTTGAATTTTTCTGATAAAAGGGCTATTTATTATGAATTATTGAAGTTCTAAAGTTCCGAAATAATTGATTTTTGAAAGTTTTAATTATTTTTATTTACAAAAACGTGTTTTTCATTTTGTTTCCCTCATTTAACATGTGATAGGGGCTGAGTTCAGATGGTAAAAGTAGGCGTATGAAGTTTTGGAAAAAATATAATAATATTTAATAAATTTTCTACTTTGGTGTTCTAAGCATTTTCCTATAAATAGGGTGCTTAGGTTAGAATTGAAAATCACACCAGAAACTGAAGTTTCTATCTCTATATTATCGAGCGTATTCTTGTGAGTATTTTGAGTATACTTTGAGTATTGCTATATGGTGCAAGTTCAAGTCATAGCCTATATCCGGTGTTTCAACTAGAAGTACTGTCTTTCGAGGTAAGGGATGTTATTTTATTCGAAAATGATATTATTTCTTCAATATCATTATGCCGAAATATTGGTTGGAAATTTTTATCAAATTTGGAACTTTTTCATGACGGGGTTACTATTCATGAGTTACTATTCACGAGTTACTATTCACGACGCATGATGATGTTTTTTGTGAAATTTTTATCTTTTGGTGTCGGAGTTACTATTCACGTATACGACACTATTCACGATATCAAGACTATTCACGAATCTGAAACTATTCACGTAAAAATTAAATTTTCATTTTTCATTCTAAAATATCTATTATGGATACTAGTTTTGATTGTATCCATGTTTTGATCATTCTTGAATTTTACTCCACTCGATTACTTATGAAGTATTTTGAACTTGGATTGTTTAAAATACTGAATCCTTAATATTTGTTCTTTTGTTTCACTAGATTCGCTTTCCTTTAAAATATTTTTCATCATCCTCATCCTAAATGATGATATTATCAATATCTTTGGCTCAGAGTGCAAAGATGAATGTGTTGAGATGAATATACGACCGATCGATTAATATCTTTGGCCGTAGTGCAAAGATGAACCTGTTTAGATGAACATGATCAATCGATGAATATCTTTGGCCCAGAGTGCAAAAAGATGAATATTTGATTCCGATATATATTGATTGATGTTACAGGGATAAAATATCGACGATGAACTTTTAAATTCATATATAGAAGATAGTTGTTTGCATTCTGTACTTAACTCTTCTAATGAATTGTTGTTTCCGCTGCAGTTGTTGATTTAAAACTGGTTGTCTATTGTATTATATTAGATTTTTTCCTGTTGAAGACTAACGATAATTTGCTCTATGTTATCTTAGTCATAATATTCTTTACTGGGCTAGTTGAGCTCACCCTTTTCCTTGTTGTTCCATTTTTCTTCTCAGGAGGCGAGAATGTAGCGAGTACTAGTCGGGGTATGGAATGAAGGTTCTAGAGAGAGTTGTTTAGTAGTCCTCACCATTTTTGTAAAATAATGTATCAATAATTATGATGGGGATTTATTTGCGTGTGGATATTGTCTAGATGGCATTATCTGTATTTAAACTCACAGTTTATATGTTGTAATAATAAAGTTGTAGTTATTTATGTACCATGTTTTTGGTGACTCAGAATGGGTTGGATGGAATGGACCTATTTTGGGGGCGTCACAATTTCGCCCCCTTAACCTCCTTACTATTCAAGACTTAAGCCCTAAGTTAACTTGGCCTGCACATTAACTTAGCCACCAAGTCTTCTTAGCCGTTAAGTTTACTTAGTCTTTAAGTTTGTTTAACTCTTAAATTTACTTAACCTTTATGTTTACTTACTCATCACTTATAAGCACTTTACTTAATCATTAAGCATAAGCACTTTACTTAGCTATTAAGTTTACTTAGTCATTACTTAACTTATCTTTTACTAAAACTAATCGTATTCTACCCATCTCATTCTCGTATTCTCCTCATATATAGTTCGTACGATATTCGTATTATACGTCGTATCAATCCTCTTTCTATACTCGTATTCCTCGCACATAATAATCCTAATTATTATACGTAAACATTAAATCCTCGGAACTCACTTTTCCTAACCCTTAGGTTTTGAGTCCGCAGTCGAAAATTTCGTTTTTGCCATAACTGAAATATTTTTGAATATTCCATCACGTCTCAAAATTAAACGTAATCTATAACTTCTCGGAATTTCAAAATAAATCTCCGAGCAGAAATGGATGAATAGTGCCTATTTCGTCTTTTTCCCCGAAAATATTTTATTCCTAGAAAAGTTTCAATTTTGTATTGTAAATTCTTATTCGCTCAGACTAGCTCGTAGCCAGAATACTCCCGATTTATAATCATCCTAGGTTATAGAACGATTAATAAACACATAGCACATAATAGTATTAATAAAAGTTCCTTTTATTAATAACTAATTCTTTAAACTTAAATTCTGGACAACCCGAATTTCCGGGTCGTCACACTCTTCCCCACTTATAAAAATTACGTCCACGGAATTATTTAAAGCCACACCCTTACCCGGGTCATCACATTCACCCCTTCTTCACAGAATTTCATCCTCAAAATTTTAGCCTACCTTTCTTCTCAACTTTTCTTCAACGGAGTTCTTATCTTTCCCTCATTCCTAACCCCTATAACATATCAAGAATCATGAAGCAGAAGGAATAACGAGGAATATAAAATTTCCTCTTAAAACTTTTCATACTTTTGCTGAGGGGTCAAATCCACCATGAACTCTTACTAGGTTAACCAACATTTTGCCGTAAGCCCTTCTTTAACGGTCAGTTTACAATCACAAAGAAAGTAACTACCTCTTCCATGTTCTCCTCAGACTAAATCATTAGATTCCGCACCAAAACAATTTGGTTTGTCACAAGTTCTCAAAGAAAGCTCGATAACATACCATTTGTCTAGCCGAATCAAGTAGCTTAGACCATACCAATAAATTGGATTTCAACGTGAAACATTCGTCTAGTCAACTCAATTGACATTGACTACTTATGTAAATTCTTTTTGCAATACATCAAAACGTTTTATGACGTCATGATACCGTACTTTTTAAAGTACGTTGAGGACTTCGTCAGTTTGTGACTTCGTCATTATACATCATACCATAGCGGGTTGTTGATCCTAAGATTACATCCAACACCAGGTTCAATGGTATTAACAACTCCATCGTTTTACCACCCTTGCATCGAATGCACAGATGATATAAAATTCATTTTGAATATTTTAAATCAATTTCTATCTAGCCGAAGCAATTAGCATAGACATACCAAGAATAGCTTCTTTTTTGTTAAAATTCTATTGATTCCAAAAGTTGAACCAATTCTTTACTTTTCAAAGTACATATCAGCACGAGTTCAATAAAGTTCAAAATCAAGCATATCTAGATGACTTGGAATATTCTATTCTCCACCTTCCTTCATTGTCTTACTGCGACAATACTTAATCTTCTCTAGTACCTTCACTTTCTAAGCCTCATCGAAAACAACGCTCATTTTCGGTCTAAACATTACTATACCTTAGTATGCACCCATCAACTTACCACACATTATGAGTTCAGAACTTTCCACAATAATATGAGTTTAAGAACATCCGACGCACCATAGGCATCCATTCACTGAGACGTTCAAAAACATACCATATTATTATGAGTCACGAACTTATCATAAGTATGAGTTTCAGGAACTCACACCTACCTTATCGTTCTCTACCTATCAAGGATATACATGAGAAAAGATTCACCTTCTCGTCATATACATCTTGATAAATACGACCAATCCCAATGATTATCACTACGAGAAGCTAAGTGATTATAGAACCAAACACAATTCCCTACCCATACAGAAAATTAGTCAACTCAGCTTTTGACCGATATAAGAAGCTAAGCGGTTGTTACACCAAAACAATTCTCCGCCCATACAAAGAATTGTTCAACTTAACAACTATATCGCGTAAGAAGCTAAGTGGTTCTAAAACCACGTCTAATTTTCCCCACCCATACAAGGAATCATACAACTCTCGATTCGATATGAGTCCTCAATTGAAAATTTTCAACTTCTAAATCTTTCTTTTACTTAATACTAATTTTCTTTAATTCATATATTATCCTTCATAACTCAATCTAAGTTCTTCTTCCAGTACTACTTCATAGTACCTTTCATTCATAGCATTTGCTATAAATTATTCATAGTTTAACAACTACTTTGTTACTAAGAGTCACTATGATCACGTGGTGATCTTCTTATCCTTCTCTCTCGATTATAGTCTTAGGTACTCCTACCTAAGGTTTATAACCTATCACTCGATACCAACTTGTAGAATACCTCAAATCCGGGCCTATCTTCACACCCGGATTCCGTACGTCACGAGTACATCATTCATCCAACATGCATCATTATATACTGAAATATAACGACATGCACTCTCAAATCCCAGGTTCTAGAAACCTTATAACCATTTTCATTACAAATAATAATAAATACATTATTCATTTCATCTTACAAGAGTGACTTTTATCCGCCACCAAGGATACATAACAGTTCCTTAAATTAGTCTAAAGTTCAATTCATCTTTCTAATTTACAAGTCTTCACTTGATCTTCTCGCTACCTTCACACTCTAAATGACAATTCATCTGGATACCGTCAGCTTGATCTTTACGGGATCCTTAAATTCTTCTAACCTTGTTCGTTGAAAATTGTTTTTCATTTAAAGCAAGTGTGAGCATTCAATTGCCCAGCAAGTCATAACAGTTAAACAAACAACTTCAGAATTTAAAACATTTCTTTAGAACTTCTATAACCGAACAAAGGTTATGAAGCAACTTGAATAATAGGAATAGTCTCGATTCCTATCATCTTAAAACATCAATTATTTTCACTTTGAAATACTTTCATCCTCTACCTTTTCATACACATCATGTCTGCTAGAATCATTAGCACAGACTTAACAATAACTGTTCATGTATAAACGGAACATACTTGTATTGACAAATTCAATCACGTAACAATTCATATCATAGAAACAATCAAGTGTTCAAATTGTGGCTCAAGGCCTCATACGTTCTACCACCTTGTACAAATATCACACATTCAAGATATGCATGAACTTCTCAAGTACAACATCCGAGAAGTTTAAGAAACTACCATTCATGTAATATGAATGAAGTTAGGAAACTTGCCTTACGCCTCACTTCGACACTTACGCCGATCCGCTCATTTCAATTCCTATATCACACATAAGGAGAAAACATAAACACTAATTAGTCATATATTGAACTTACGCATTGGTTTAATTAACTTTACTTCTTAGAGTTCGCGTTCTTGCAATAAAAGTTTATGCGACTAACTTCTTTTACCAATTTACGGCTTTATGACATACGGAGATGTCTTACTCAAAACGTTCATCATTTTGGATGATTTATATTCTTATCTTATTCTAATAACTTCTCTAGGACTCAAAGACACATCGCGTCTCTCGCTAGTATTCCATATGGTACTCTGAGTGGTTTCCCACAAACAACCAACAAACAAGTTCCCGTCTCATCTACACTGCCATCACAATGAGTTAGATCGGTTGCCAGTTTTGTATATACCTTCGCTCTCTGAAGGAATTGTTTAGCCCAGCTCCCATATGTCAACCATCAAAGGTTACGATTGTACCACAACCTAACTTCTCTTAACTTATATGAACTATTAAACTATAATGTTCGATTAAGTCAATTTCTTATTCATTACTATTTACGACAACTAAATGTCATCCCTCCTGATTAATTCTTTATCGAATCACATTTGGCTTTCATTAATCTTATTACCGTTTGTTACGGCTTTCTTGATAATTCATATACTATTTAATACTTTCGTTATCCATTATATAAACCCCATGTTCATTACTCGTTCTTAGTGTCAAAGCCATACCGATCATTGTATGCTAAGACCAAGCATCCATCGTAACGACGTTGCGTTCACAGCGTCTATATGCTTCACACTTATCTCTCATTATCATGATATAACATCGAAATGTTTTTCATTACCCTCGTCACTCAACATCTAAGGAATCACAACCATAACAATTCCTCACGTTCGTTCATTCCGACTACGGTCCCCGGACATCTATTCACGTAACTTCGTGATTATATTCTTTGTTATTTAATCTTGTTTAATCTTTATGTTCAACCTTTAATAAAGGTTTAAGTCATTTGATTATTAAGTGTTATTTTAGGTGAACTATATATATTTCTTTCTTGCATCCCCTAGTAATTGAAATTAAAATCTCATTTTTGGGCATTGCTCAAAGCTCGTCTCTTCCTTTTTCTCAACATGGCGCGACCTACTTCTCTCTCTCTCTCTTCCGGGCAAGGCCAGTTAAGTCCTTTGTTATCTCTCACGCTGCAGATTGCCACTTTCCGGAAGATTGTGGCGAGCTCACGCATGCGCTTCACTTCCCACTCTGATCCGGTAGTAGCGGCCAAGACAAAACCCTAGAAATTTTCTAAGTGTTAAATAAATTTTTGAGATGCTCACTTCTCGATCTCATAACTCATTCGTTATAACTCTAACGAGGTTGTTCCAAAGCCATTCTCTTCCTTATCTTACGTACTTCAATACCCCTTAGATAGAACTGCATTTTGAATCCGTTAACGAGCCATTAGATTGGCTTGATCTTCATTCTTCGTTCATTTTTACGTTTTTAATGCTCTTCGTTTGTTAAATCTCAGTAATTCGATCATCGAACTCGGAACTCGTTCGTTCTTGAGTCCACGACTCATGTTTTCTACGTTCTATTACTTTCTTATGAAACCCTACATGTTCGGGTTCATTTACTAACTTTCTAATTCTCGTTCGTCTTTTACAAAATTTTTCCATAACTTCGTTATAGCTAAGTTTTAATCCGTTCTTCATGAACGTTTCAACCGTTCCTAACCAAACAATACACATCTAACTTATACGCAATGGTTTTAAACTTGTCCATCAACAACAATTACACTACGATGGTTTTAAATTTGTCCATCAACAACGTTCTTCGTGTTCTTCGCGTGTTCTTCGTGTTCTTCGTTCGTTCTTCATTTTAATCGATATTTTGGATTATGATTTCACTTTTTATTGGAATTTGATGTTATAGAACATAATTCCTTACTTATTTAACCTACTTATTCATATAATCCACTCGGATCGTTCAAATTCACTACGAATCTTATACTTCCTTAAGAAATTTATTTACTAAACTTCTAAGTTCTTATTTCTTCTTTTCTCATGATTTCAACCATATGAAATTATTTCTAACATCATCTTCTCTCTATTCTCATTAAGCTATGTTTTAAACATATTAACTTACAGAAAATATTAGAAGAAACTATGTTCGGATTACTGTTCTTCTTTAATCCTCTTCCGTTATACAAAGCCGGCGATTTGCTAGCTTTTCTATTTCACGAACACTTTCGATCCGATCATTCATGTTCATGCTCTTCCTTCTCCTTCTTCCTCCGAGCTCTCTCTCTCTCTCTAAGATGAAGGATTTTCAAAATCCCATCAAATGAACATAAGGCTTCCTATTTATAGAAAATCCAAAGCTAGGGCAATTTGGTCATTTCGCCCCCCTTAACCTCCTTACTATTCAAGACTTAAGCCCTAAGTTAACTTGGCCTCCACATTAACTTAGCCACTAAGTCTTCTTAGCCCTTAAGTTTACTTAGTCTTTAAGTTACTTGGCCTTTAAGTTTACTTAACCCTTAAGTTTACTTACTCATCACTTATAAGCACTTTACTTAATCATTAAGCATAAGCACTTTACTTAGCTATTAAGTTTACTTAGTCATTACTTAACTTATCTTTTACTAAAACTAATCGTATTCTACGCATCTCATTCTCGTATTATCTTCGTATATAGTTCGTACGATATTCGTATTATACGTCGTATCAATCCTCTTTCTATACTCGTATTCCTCGCACATAATAATCCTAATTACTATACGTAAACATTAAATCCTCGGAACTCACTTTTTCTAACCCTTAGGTTTTGAGTCCGTAGGCGAAAACATCATTTTTGCCATAATTGAAATATTATTGAATACTCCATCACGTCTCAACATTTTACGTAATCAATAACTTCTCGAAATTTCAAAATAAATCTCCGAGCAGAAACGGATGAATAGTGCCTATTTCGTCTTTTTCCCTGAAAATATTTTCTTCCCGGAAAACTTTTATTTTCGTCTTGAAAATTCTTATTCGCTCAATCTAGCTCGTAGCCAGAATACTCCCGATTAATAATCATCCTAGGTTATAAAATGGTTAATAAACACATAGCACAGAATAGTATTAATAAAAATTAGTTTTATTAATAACTAATTCTTTTAACCTAAATTCTGGACAATTCGAATTTCCGGGTTGTCACAGGGGAACAGAGTGATGGTCCTAGATGGTGCATTAGTAGTCCTCACTATTCTGTGGAATAGTGTAATAATAAATGTAATGAGGACTCCATTGAGTGTAGATATTGTCTAGATGACAATATTTGTATTAAAACTCACAGTTCATGTTGTATATTTAAGTTTGTATTTGAATTCTGTACCATGTATTTGGCGACTCAAGATGAGTGATGTATACCTGTTTTGGGGGCGTCACAGTTGGTATCAAAGCTTAGGGATATGATCCATGTCTAAGATGTGAGATAAGAACTAGGAGGTGAGAGACGGAGAATTCCTTCGCTAGTATGACCTACCTAAGTTTATTTGTTATTTAATTGGTCGGTCAGAATATAGGGGTATTATGTGGTATGTCAATTAACCCTTATTTTAAAACTATATTCTAGAATGATATTAGAAATACAGGAAATGAGAAATGGAAAATCATGACAGAGAGGAAATAACTGGGAACGTACAATCTGAAAAGAAAGCAAGGTATTCTCATCTCTTCGATTATCAGGTACGTACGTAAATTTCGAGGGCGAAATTTCATAAGGAGAGGAGATTGTGAGACCCCGAATTTTATGAAATAAAAGTATACAATTTTTCTATTTTGGTTAATAGTTAAATTGATAACAGTTTAAAGTTAAGGGTGATATGTGAAAAAATTTCAAAGTAGACAAGTTGTCATAAAATACCCGGTTATTATTTACTCTAATATTGTTCACTCGAGTATTTGGGGTACTTTTTGTGTCGGAGTACTATTCACGAGTTACTATTCACGAGTTACTATTCATGGGTTACTATTCACCTAAATTACTATTCACCCGAATATTATTCACTCTGCATATTTGGGGTATTTTTAGTGTGATGATACTATTCACAAATTACTATTCACGGGTTACTATTCACCCGATTACTATTCACTCTAGTATTATTCACTCGGGTATTTGGGACACTTTTTGTGTCGGGGTACTATTCACATGGTACTATTCCCGAAGTACTATTCACGGGGTACTATTGATCACCCGTAAAATATATTTTTTTTCGGTCTAAATCATTTTTTGGTACAATATTATTCCATAAGGAGATGTACTAATTTTTTAGACCGTTGGTTGAAGGTATAATAGTAAATTAATATGGACCGCTGGTGGAAAGTTATAAAAGTGAATTAATATGGATCGTTGGTTTAAAGTTTTAATAGTAAAATCTTTTTATATAAAATGTAATACTTTTATAAAGTTATTCTATAAATAGAATATATTATATTCTATTATGAATAGTGTTTTGCATAGTAAAATCTTTTATATAAAATGTAATACTTTTATAAAGTTAATCTATAAATAGAATATTTCTTATTTTATTATGCATAGTGTTGCATAGTGTCTGCATAGTGTTTTGCATAGTAAAATCTTTTTATATAAAACATAATACTTTTATAAAATTATTCGTTTTATTAGATTATGAATAGAATATATTATATTTTATTTAAAAGATTTTAGTTTAAATATGAACCGTTTGATTAAAAATAAATCAATCTGGATCGTTCATGAATTAGTTACTATGCAGTCTATTCTTCTATAAATAGAAGTTCATTCCTTCATTATTTCTTACGAATTCACTGAAACTCTAGAGAGAGAATTCTTCTTCTATAATCTTGAGCGTATTTCTTTAGAGTTTAAGAAAGCTTTGAGCGTAGTACAAGTTTCTTCGAGTATATCCTCGCCCTACTAGTCGGAATACTCTTCTTTCAAAAGTAAGAGATATTATTTGTTGTACTCGTAAGGGATATTATTTGTTGTACTCGTAAGGGGTATTATTTCTTTTGTATTCATGAAGAGAACTTCTGTTATTCCATTCTTTACTATTATGTTGGAATAACCTGTATATGCGAAGTACCACATACTTGGTGAAATTCTTCCATTATTTCATTCTTTATTATTATGTTGGAATAACTTTGTTTATGTCTGCAGTACATATACATTGTGAAATTCTTGTATTATTCCATTATTTATTATTCTGTCGGAATATCCTGTCTGTGCGTTTACGTATGACCTGGTTCCATTATTTATTATTTTGTTGGAATAACCTGTATGTGCGATCTATCGCATGTATGGTGAATTTTGTTGTTATTCCATTCTTATTTATTCTGTTAGAATATCATGTCTGTGCAATTATGCATGACCTGGTTCCATTATTTATTATTCCGTTTGAATAACCTGTCTGTGCGGATTACGCACGCATGGTGAAATTCTTCTGTTATTCCATTCTTTATTATTATGTTGGAATAACTCTTTGTACATCTAAATCTTTGCATACATGGTGAAATTCTTTTATTATTCCATTCTTTATTATTATGTTGGAATAACTCGCCATGCAAGTCTTCGCATACATGGTGAAATTCTTTTATTATTCCATTCTTTATTATATTGTTGGTTATTGGTTTTACAATTGTATGTCTTTGGCCCAGTAGTGCAAAAGGAAACGCCACGAATGAAACTTCTAGGTAGGATGAATATATATATATATATATATATATATATATATATATATATATATATATATACAAAAGCAATAAACGCACCGGATGTAAAATCGGTGATCATCGAATGAGTTCGACAACAGTTCATATATATAAATAAATATATATATATATATATACACAAATGCAGAGTAAACGCACTGGATGTAAAATCCAGGCTCATCGAACAGTAGTCCAACAACAATTCATATATATATATAAATATATATATATATATATATATATATATATATATATATATATATATATATATATATAAAATCGAGTAAACGCATTCTGATGTAAAATCTGTGCTCATCGAATGTAGTCCCACCACGGTTCATATATATATATATATATATATATATATATAAAAGCGAGTAAACGCCAAGGCCAAAGTCTAGGCTCATCGAACAAAGTTCGACACACGCTTAATATATATAAATATATATATATATATATATATATATATATATATATAAAAGCAAGTAAACACTTCAGACCGAAGTCTAGGCTCATCGAACAAATTCCGGGCAAATGCGCGCAACACGACTCTCAACATGAAGAAGGGTGTGTGCAGAGATGAAGAGAAAGACTCTAAAGTGTGTGAGAAGGCTTACAGTTGACTGCCAAAGAAGACTTCTATATCTTTAGAGTGGGTAAACACCGGTTTTTGTAGGTACAAAAGGGCTATATATGAGCTCACAGGTGTTTAAAATGAGAAAGTACACTGCATGGGGTGAGTGCATAGCAAATTGGGCAGGGCTTCCTCGCCGTTTTCTCTTGCAAAATGGGCTGCCCAAGCCCTCTATTTATAGAAGATTTAGCCACAGGTGTACTTGCGGCTAGGCCGCAGGTATACCAGAGGCAACCCGGGTGGGCCCGGGTTTTTCAAGTTGGGTCGTCTCGAAGTACGTGCACTCAGGCACTATAATGTCCACTCGAACTTTAAGAAGTGCAATCCGGGCATCCATTTGAGGTATACAGGACCTATTTCGGACCGCCGATTGTCGAGAGTTGTACTATGGCATGGGATTAGAGTTTGTATGAAGTCATTGAAGATGGGACGATGCCCTCTGGTCTTCAAGCTTTAACTTTCATCCGTTACCCCGCACAATAGTCACTCGGGATTGGTTAGTCTTGTGGGACACCATTGCGTAGAGACGTTGAGACGACGTGGCATGGCATTGTGTTGGCTAGATGATGATGTTGCCACTCATCGGTGTTATCGCCGGATTGGGCTGATAAAGTAGACGTTGCTCAGGCTTCGCTGAGATTGGACTGCTGCAATTGTTGACGGTCCTCATTGTCATCTTTGAGGTGTGTCTGTCTTCCCGATGTTATCGCCGGGTTGGTACAGTGTATCTCGTTGTAAGCGTCGAGATTGAAGCTGGTCACATTTGAAACAAGCATTTCTGGGGTTATCGTCGAAATCGCATTCCTTGGGGTTATCACCAAGGTTGGTGGCTATTCCATGGTTGGGGCCGAGATCGGATACCTCGGGGTTATCTCCAGATTAATCGGTCTTCTCTCCTTGTGTGTTCCCGTATTGATCCGCATGCCTCGGGTTACATCCGAGGTTGGAATTATTACTCCCGAGTGGGCTTGAGGTTGATGTTGAGTTTAGGTTTTATCCCAGGTATGGATTGTCTTCGTGGTTCCTCTTAAAGATAAATCATCCTCCTGCAATGTTAGTAGCGATGTAGTAGTCTGAGAAAATATCGAGTGTCTCACAGATGCCCTCTTTATCATACTCATGCATGGCGATGCATGGGTAGGATAAAGAATCCTGAGACACTTGAAACGCAACAAGACAAACATGGTAATCGTATGTATCAACATGAGGCAAATGTATGATGCATGTATGCGGGTTGTAGCCAAATCTTTGGGATGATTGTTGGCTCCCTATTGCTTTAACTGGGGATTGGCAATGCTGACTAGATTTGATGTGTAAGCCGAATCTGTTAGGATGTTGATGTTGGAGTTATCACCAAATTCCTGTGCTCTTTATAACGACTTGATCCTGAAGAGGTAACTCTTATGTGCAAGAGATCTGTGGGGATAAAGCTTGATCTGTTTGAGGATGTATATAACATATTCCATCATCTATCCTCTTTGATAACGTTGACCTCTCCTGGTTAGTATCGTCAGAATATGTCACGATTCTGTTGGATTTACTGCCAACAGCAAATGTTATCAGGGATGCCTGACCTTCGTTGACGTGTACTTCACCGACATGTGAATCAACGGCTGAAAAATCCTGTGGGATATATTGTCAAGGTTGTTTGACCTTTGCTGACGTGTGAATCAACGTCTGAGACTCTGTGACTAGATCGTCAAGGTTGTTTGACCTTCGTTGACGTGTGAATCAACGGAACATTGCGTTGTGACCCCCACCGGGGATCCGCTGTGGAATATGAGTAATCGAGCATGAAATCCTTGAATAGCTCTAGAGCTTCGATAGGTTTAATTGCTATCGGTTGAGGTAACGTCAAGGCTGCTTGACCTTCATTAATATGTGTGTCAACGGCTTAAATATATGTTGTAATCCCCTGTTTGGGCTTCATGTTATAACCCTCGCTGATGTGTGTAGCAGCGGCTGGTCATCGGATGGTTTCCGATGCTCTGTTGGGTTTTGCTTGCAATGGTTATCATGATGTCAAGGCTGCTTGACCTTCGCTGATTTGTGTATCAACGGATTAGCATGTGTTGTAACCCCCGTCAGGGACTCACGTTGTAACCCCCGTCGGGGACACACGTTGTAAACCCAGTCGGGGACTCACGTTGTAACCCCCATCGGGAATCTACGTTGTAACCCCCGTCGAGGATCTACGTTGTTGTGAAACCCTAGATTTTATGAATAAAGAATTAATTTTCTCGAAATAATTTTTTTTTATATTATGGTGTGAATTTGAGATAATGTTATAGTTGTGGGTAATATTTATAAATTTTGCAAAGTATGCAAGTTGTCATATTATATTCAATTGGTCGGGGAATATTCGTTTTAAACAGGAAATATTCGTACGATGGCACAATCATTGGTGGACCCCACAACGGAATTATTGTCGGATTGAGAAAATGACAAAAATATTTTATTGAAAATAACGGCGGAAGTTTTACCGTTGATACTGTTGAACTACTCGGTAGTAAAAGTACAGTAATATGCGTTGTTGTATAGTAGCACACGGTATTGATTATTGATATTTATGTGAGAAGTCACTCAGTTTTGTTCAATTATTGCTACAATAGTCACGATATAGTATCTCACATTATTTGATTCAATTATTGTTGATTTAGAAGTTTTGTTTTATTCAGATTATTAACGTAATAAAATAGAAACATCTTTTATATAAAACAGATACTTTATTAAAGTTATTCTATAAATAGAATATATTATATTCTATGATAGTGTTTTCAGATATAGTAAAATCTTTTTATATAAAATGTAATATTTTATTAAAGTTATTCTATAAATAGAATATATTATATTTTATTATGCATAGTGTTTGCATAGTACCCAAGATAAGTATTTGCATAGTAAAAATCTTTTTATATAAATAGAATATATTATATTTTATTTAAAAGATTTTTCTTTAAATATGGACCGTCAGATTAAAGTAAATCAATCTGGACCGTTCATGGATTAGTTACTATGCATTCCATTTTCCAATAAATAGAAGCTCATTCCTTCATTATTTTCTTACGAATTCACTGAACTCTAGAGAGAGAAACTATAGAGAGAGACTATAGAGATAGAAGAAAAGTTTTACTGCTACTTCACTACTCTTATATCAAGTATTATTTTACTAGTAAGGGATATTATTCTTTTGTATTCAAGAAGAGAACTATCATTATTCCATTTCTTTATTGTTCATTGAATAACTCAGATATCTGGGGCTACCCTATACTTGGTGACATTCTTCTATTATTTTGTCTTTATTATTCAGCTTAATATCCTCAGATATGCTATACGTGGGACTGGTTCCATTTTTATTATTCCGCCTTTATTATTTTGTCGAATATCTTATGTATATATATCTTGACTGGTTCCATCATTTATTATTCCACATTTATTATTCTCATTGGAACATCCTCGCTTGCGGTGTGAATTTTACCTCGACATGGTTCCGTTATTATTATTCTGTTGGAATAACCGTCTATGTGAAGTACCGCATGCATGGTGATAGCTTTTGTTATTCCATTCAGTATTATACTCAGTTGATTAAAATTTTGACTTCTATACTCCATGAAATTAGTGGAATATCATTGATGATTGCGCTTCATCCAGTATCTTTTCATGGAAATATTCTTCTGAGCATTCTTGAATTTTACTCTACAAAGAAGTATCATGTTGACAATGTGGACGTTATTAGTTCCTGGATAAATTAATTCTTGAACTTGTTTTATTGAATTCTTATATCATTGTCATCATCCTCATGTTTATATTATGTTGAAAGTCATCTGTGACCTGTAGTGCATAGATGGATTTGTTATGATTATGACCAGGGATTATTCGGTATAATCATAACCATAATGTTACAAATGATATGGGAAAAGTCCTCATTGGCCCGTAGTGCATTGATGGACAGTTTTTGGTATGATTATGGCTATGGATTCTCTTTGGCCAAGGGAGCAAAGATGTATTGTTTTATGGCATGATCAGGACCGTTGATGAAAACACGATTATCTTTGGCCCGTAGTGCATGGATAATTCATGGTCGTGATACTAAAGAATATCCTTGGCACATGAAAGCGGGGATGATTTAATGATCTGGATTATTTATTGGTGAAGTCTCAAATGATAAAAGTGATGAAAACTTTTTAAATCATAAAAGATAGTAGATTTCATTCTCTACTTGACTCTTTTAATGGATTGCTTGTTCCGCTGCAGTTAAACTTGATATTTATTATATTTTATCAATTTAACATTGTTGAAGGCTAACGATAAATTATTCTGCATTATCTTAGTCATAATATTTCTTTCTCGGCTAGTTGAGCTCACCCTTTCTTTCACCGTTTTCTCTTGTAAAATGAGAACGTAATGGGACTAGTCGGGAACATGAGTGATGGTCCTAGATGGTGCATTAGTAGTCCTCACTATTCTCGTGAAATAGTGTGATAATAATTGTAATGAGGACTCCTTTTGAGTTTGTATAATCTCTAGTAGACAATATCGTATTCAAACTCACGATTTATGTTTTGTCGTATTGTACACGACAGTTTGTATTATTAAGTTGTATTTGAATTACGTACCATGTATCCGGCGACTCAAGATGGGTGATGTATACCTAATTTTGGGGAAGCGTCACAACTTGTATCAAAGCTTAGGGATATGATCCCGGCTAAGATGTGAGACTAGAACTAGGAGGGAGAGACGGGAATTCCTTCGCTAGTATGACCTACCTAAGTTTATTTGGTATTTAATTGGTCGGTCAAAGTATAGGGATAATATGTGATATGTTAATTAACCCTTGTTTTGTGGCAGTGTTTGAAAATGGCATCCGAGAATGTTGAGATTATCAATGGAGCACATGAGACCGTTGAGTCTCCACAGATCAATAATCAGGATAATGTACAACCAGAGGACAATACTCCTCATGAAAACAATAACTCCGATGAAATGGTGAATAATGGGATGGTCAGAGGCTTTATGAAATTCATGCAACAAGAGGCGAAGGCAGCTCCTGTCCAAAATGCAGGTAGAAATACTGATAACTCTCGGACGGTCACCGCTAAGCAGTTTAAGGAGTAATTCATGCAACAACGGGCGAAGCCAGCTCCTGTCCATAATGCAGGTGGAAACAATGGTAACCCACGGTTGGTCACCGCTAAGCAGTTCAAGGAGCTGGGACCACCGGAGTTTTTGGGAAAGCCGAACCATCAAGGCGAGACATGGATAAAGCAGATTACCAAGATATTTGTTGTCTTGAAATACTCGGAGGAGCAAAGGTTCCATTCGCCACCTTTATGTTATGCGTGAAGAAGGAGATCATTGGTGGGAATCAGAAAACGCATTACCCACTGACGCAGCTTAAGATGTCTTGAGAGAAGTTCCAAGAATTATTCAACGACAAGTACTTTCCCGAAAGTATTCGGTCACATGAAGGAGGTAGAATTCATCAAGTCGAGCAAAACAATATGACCGTGTCGCAATGACGAGGCTAAGTTTGCGGAGTTATCCCGTTTGCATCCCATTTGGTCGATAATGAGGAGCGAATAACGCGAATGTTTTTAAGAGGTTTGAAACCCGATATACGCCAATACCTCATTTCTCACAAACTTTGTTTATATTCGATGTTGTGAATAGGGCTCGCTTATTGGAGCGCGATAATTAGTCAAGACAACCAAAAGGCAACGACCAACAACACGATAATAATCATACTGGCAGCAATTGGCCATCTAACAACGATAACCATCGTGGGGATATTATCATGCCAAGAATGGTTACCATTTCGGTGGTAATCATGGCCAAGATAATAAGAATGGACATTTTAAGAAGAGAAGGTTCAACAATGACGTGAAGACGTCGCACTCAAAGACCCGCTTCAAAGGAAAAAGAATGCCCATCGGTCGTATGTTTCAAATGCGGACAAGAGGGACACATCCATCCAAACTGTACGCAACAATCCAAAGCGTGCTTTAATTATGAAAGAGAAGGTCAGCAAGCTCGATTTTATCGTATGGTGAAGTCCAGTCTTGCTGGGATAGTGATGCCAAAGGATATCCCAGACAAGCTAAAGCCGGTAGTTTAAGAAAGAGCGTTTTTTTTCGTGACAAGGAACCTGAATAAAATTATCATGGGTATGTTATGAAAGTAGTATGCACACAAGCCAATCATGTTTGATGATAAAGCATATACTTTGTAACAATCTTATTCATTTATTAATAAAAAGTATTAATTTATAAAAGGCTTTTAATTATCTACATGATGCTGTTTTATAATATGTGATAAACCCATAGTTTTAAGCAATGCTTTTAGAATAATGATGATGATCATTCTAATGAGATCTAAATTCTTAGAAAGCTTAAAACTAAAATAGTTCCCAATCATTGGATTACTAAATTGGGGATTAGTGAATCCTGGATAGATTGGTACATACGCCGTCTTGCTCATTGGATGAGGATGATTGATCTCATGATCATCTGTGTGGAGACACTAAACCAAGTATGTAGGTGCTTATTAGAGAATAAGTTCATCGAACGTGGCTCGCTAAGGAATACCTAATGGAGTTTTACTTGCTGTCAATAGGAATTCACAATAGTGATAGTAGTATAAGTGATCCTTGGACTTGAGATCATCATAGTATCTTGTGTATGATGAGTTATACTTTGACTTATTCCTTAAGACCCTTAGGGTATATCAAAGGGTATGCTTGGGTATAATAAGTTGTACATGGAGATAATGTATGATCAATAAAGAATCTACCACTTATTTAAAAGAAGAGAAATGTCCTATGTGATTCGATAAATGACAACCCAAAGAGTCCTCGGTTAAGGCGTAATGAAATTAGAAAGGAGTTTCTAATTTGCATTATTTGGAGTCAGTGCATTTAAGGATCGAAATACATATAATTAAATAAAATAAGACTTGATAGTAATTCCATGTCTTATATTTAATTGAGACATCAGATGGTGGAAGGATTGAATTTTACTAAGAACTATTTACTCAAAGGTTCTTTTATGATTAATATTGAAATCTATATTATCCGGAAAGTCGTTGATCGCTAGGAGGCTTATCCCTATTGTAGAATAAATATTATTTATTTAAATAAATTAATTGTTTAATTTATTTATTTAAATAAGATTAGAATTGTTCTAATTGATTTATTCACAACCTTTAATATGGAGAACCTAAAGGGTTACACCATAAAAGGAAGAATAATTATTTAAGAAGTTAATGGCATAATCGTAATAATATATTATGTATATTTAATTTAATCTATGGTGATAGAATAAATTAAATAGCTTAATATTTATTATTTAATATTTTAGAAATATTAAATATAAATTAATAAGTGGAGTCTTATTAATATTATTACAATTATTATTATTTTAATTTCTAAAAGAGTTTTGGAATTAATTTAATATAAGTACTCTCATTTATTCCTAATTGGATTAGGAAGGAAAATTAGTTAATGGAGTTTAATTAATTATCCCTAATAAGATTAGGGAGCTTAATTAATTAAAAGAATTTAATTAATTAAATAAAATCCAATTCCTTAATTGTTAAGGTGGGTTGCCCACATCTATAAATAAGATGAGTCTTATTATGGGTAAAGAGGTTGTTGACTTTTACAACGACATAATTCCAATTTGTTGGAGAGTACGCCCTTTTTCTATACAGATAGGAAAAACTAGGGTTTGAGCCAAATACCCATCTTTTTGAATTTCTTTTCTTCCTTGGTGGATCACCTCTAGAGGCCAAACATTTGGGTGGCTAACGTTGATCAAAGGAAGGAACCAAACCCGGTGGATTCAAGTTGAACGCGAAAAGGATTGGAGGTGAACTTGTACCTGAGGAAGCTCGAATCTTCAAGGGTATGATTCTTGTTCTTCATATCTTTTCGTTTAATTAATAATTGTGCATAAAGGGTGATCCGGGTATATGGTTTGTAAAATTTTAAAACTCTGATTTTACACGTTTCCGCATTATTTTGCAATTTGATTGCGTTCTTGAATATTACAAACCTAACAGTGGCATTAGAGCCAAACCTTTATAAAAATTATTAATTATTTTAATTTAATATGTATATTGATATGTGTTTAAAACAATTTAATTGGGCATAATTTTATTGTATAAAATTTATTGAAAAAAAAAACGATGTAATCAGTTCGCGTTTTATAAAAGAGACTGTGGCCGTTTTTTTTTAATAAAGCCGATTCATGTTTTAAAGCTGGGAGCATGCAAGGAAGTCAAAAAGGGACTCAGGTGTGAAGCACATGTGTTATCATATTATATATGATAATATATAAAGATCCAAGATTTGGTTTGTTACAAAATGTCACGTGATATATATATATATATATATATATATATATATATAATAATTGTTATCTAATATCTATATATATATTTCGGATGACAAGCCGTTACATGCACAGAATTCTTACATAAAAAAGATTCCTTGATAGCATGATGCTTTCTTTAAGGGAGAACGTGATTAACACATTTTGTTTTTTTTTTAAAACGTGCGACACAGTTCGGTTAATATAAATATTATATATATATATATAATAGTTTTGGTACTAATATATATATATATATATATTATATATATTGATAATTTTATAATTAAAATAAAAGTTTATTTTAATTTTAAAATAAAAGGTTTATTTTAATCTTAAAATAAAAATGTTTATTTTAATTTTAAAATTAAATTTCATGCTAACTAATTAGAGTTGGAATTGGATTTCAAGATAACTAATTAGAGTTGAAATTGATTCTATTTTTCCTTAAATAAAGGAGTTTATTTAGATATGAAATAAGATTTCATATTATTCAAAATAAAAAAAGGTTTATTTGTGAATAGGAAAAGAATCACTCTTTCCTTAAATAAAGGAGTTTATTTAGATATGAAATAAGATTTCATATTATTCAAAATAAAGGAGTTTATTTGTGAATAAGAAAGAGAATCCGTGTTTCCTTTAATAAAGGAGTTTTTTTTACATGGAATTGGATTCCATAATTAATTAAAATAAAAGAGTTTATTTTAATTAAAGATTTTTTTTTACATGGAATTGGATTCCATAATTAATTAAAATAAAGGAGTTTATTTTGATTAATGATTTTGATTAAAATAAAATAGTTTATTTTATTCAAAATTGTATAAATTAAAATAAAATAGTTTTATTTTGATTTAAATTTGGATTTAAATAAAGGAGTTTATTTTGATTCAAAAATAAATTTTATACTAACTAAATTTGCCCATTAAATGATATCAATATATATATTAAATGTTTATTATTCATTAGATGAATGTTATTTATTGATGCATATGGTGATGTGTATGCTAATAAATGGGATTGATTATGGACTATCAACCAATATGATTGGATTTTATTTTAGTTGGATGCATGAATGTATGGGTTTTATTAAATGGGGTCTCATGAGATTGCCTTCTCTAATTTTTCTTAATGTAAATTCTATCTCCTCCTATGTATTTCCCTCGATCACGATCAAGGTTTCTATTTATTTTAAATAGTTTTGTAATAGGAATAGTTAGAATTAATTTTTGAAAATTAGAGATCAAGGAGCAAGGCCGCCAAGACCCGCTTGTAATGGAGCCCGGTTTAAATGTAATAGTTATATTTAAATATTATTTCTCGCACCCTTGGGGTTTGACATTTTGGTTCACTTGGTGGCTCTAGTGAACCAAACTAGAATAAAAGTCCATAATCAATCCGGTAGAATATAGTATTCTATATGTGCATGCTTATACTATATATATTATATATTATACAAACATGCTTCGCATGTTCATTAATATAATACGCGTATTTTATATATAAATGTGCATGCGCGCTAAACAAGATGAGACAAATTAATAACAAACCCTCAAATTTTTATATTAAGTCCTAAGCGCTCAAAGATATTTGGAATATCGAACGTCGCCTTCTAGCATGATAAAATTAATAGAGTATTAAATATTTAATATGAGTTTGTTGTGTCACCACAAGGCAAGTATTAAGTATTTAAGATGTTAATTTATCACATTTGATGCTTATAAAGAAAATTGAACAATATTGTTTTGTTGTGTCACCATAAGGATGATATTTTTCTTTTTTGAATATATGGAGTGCTAGGTCGGACTTAACTTGGATAATTTTGATTCGGATGTGCCACCACTTGATCAAAATAATCTAAGAGGCAAAAGAAAAGGAATTGCATAGTTGATGTAATTGACAAAAGTTGTCTACCTATTTATTTATATATAGTTTGTTGTGTCTCCACAAGGCTATATACATTTGAAATGGGATCCTTATTCTCACTAGCAAATCTTTAATTAGATTTTTACCGAACTATATAAGTGAGGGTAATATAGTTTGAAGAAAATAGTGGGAGATACCAATTTAAAACAAGACCTAAATTATTTTGGTAATTAATAAAAGAATGTATGTTAAAATGTTGTTAATTACAAATTCATTTATAGAATTTTACAATGTCTAAATTACTATCACTGTGAAACATCTTAAATGCTAAATTAACCAGACCGAATTAAACGGATTGGTTAAGGAATTTGAGAATAGTTCTCATAGTCAAAAAGCTATCTTATGTCCTTAATACGCCTATCCTCGCAATGGTTGCGCATAATGCCTCCGAGGAAGAGATTGCTACTTTTAAAAGTGGCAAGATGATGCATAGTCAGCTCAATGCATCATGCTCGATCCATGAGTAACGAGCTTCAAATACAAGATGAAACTATGGATGCTCCTAATATATTCCCGCACATCAAGTAGTTGATGGTGAGGAAAGTAGGACTAATAGATATCGAGATATCTAAGGAGCTCTTCCGATCTAGAATGACCACGACACTACAAAGACAAATAAAAGTCCTTAACATTATCAATTTGATTGATCAATTAGGACAACAGGTTTTGTCATGGATGGAGAGTTGAGCCAAGATTTGATCTTTCCCTCACTCCCTTGACTCCTTTCACAATTGTTGTGAATTTTCATATGAACAAGCTAGATACCAAATTTCACCGATTTTCTTATCATGTTGAAAATGTTGAGAGTCACTTTCCAACAAAGAAAGACCTAGTCTTCTTGGTAGGGGCCAAAGGATCTTCTCGAAAAGAAGAACGATTCAAGAAGGTATAAATAGAAAGGGCAAAAACAAAGGATAATAAGAACAAAATCGACACGGATAGCAAAGGAGTTTGCTTCCAATCGCAATAAGCATGGACAATCGGAAAGAAATCATGAGAATCATCTTGCAGAGGCTAACCAAAGAAGCTTAGTGAAGTTTCTACATAATACGCTTTTTGTTCATGATTGAAATAAATTTTCTTTAAGTCAAGGTTCTACTTGGGTATTGGATACCGACTTTGGTTATCATAAATATATATTTATGAAGGGACCAAGGTAGTAGAAAGTTAAACAAAGATAAGTAATCCTATATGTGTAAAATGAAGCAAAGGTCATTGCATTAGCTATAGAAACTTATAGTTTAGCACCGCCACTACGCAAAATCTATTAAGTCAATAAGTTGTTATTGTATTCCAATTCTTGTTAGAAACATTATTTCCATTTTATTGTTGGACAATAAAATTTTTGGTATTATAATTAAGAACAATTGTTGTTCTATTTATAATAATAATTTTTCTTATAGAATCGGAATATTACTTTATAAATTTTGTATACTGACTTACATGAAAATAATTTTGCATATTGAACAAATTAGTATAAGAAAAGGAGATGATCATTCAAAGAGTTGAATGTGTGTATTTTCTGAATACAAGTATGAATTATTTGAAAGGTTCAAAGAATTCGTATGAAATAAATTGATAAAGTATTAGAATTCTTTGATCGGATCAAGGAATAAATACTTGTGCAATAAGTTTCTAGATCATCTCAAATGGTTTTCTCATAATGGACACATCCTGATACGCAATAATTGATTGATGTATCTAAATGAAAAATCGTACCTTGTTGGATATGGTGCGGTCCATAATGATTTTACCGATATTCCAGTATCCTTCTGGGATAATGTCCTAGAAATGGCCGCATATCTACGAAAATGGTAACCTTAAAATCCGGCCCCAAGACTCCATAAAAGTTATGGATGTGGAGGATTCCTAATCTTAAGTATGTTAAGATAAGGGTCATTCCAACTTATGTGAAAAGGTTTCAAAGGATAAGCTTGGGACAAGATTTGACAAGTACAATTTGTGGGACATCCTAAAGTAAGTTTAGGTATATGTTCTATAATCCTACTTAGCAAAAGGTGTTTGTTGCGAAATCACGCCGCCTTCTAAGATAAATGTGTTTATTATCAAGGGGCTAGTGGGAGGATAATAGATCTTGAAGAGTTCAAGAACCACAAAACACTATAAGTCAAATAAGAGGAACTCAGAGATGTAACTCGTTTGTACCACAACCAATTATAACTGAATGGTACCGAAGATACCTAGGAGGTAAGGATTCATCATGGATGATGATGATGAGGTACGCATCATAGAAGATGATGATCCAGAGTTACATACGATGAGGTAAGAGTTCTAGTGTGTACAAAAGGGTCAGTGGGAGCGTCGTGAAATTTCTAGTATTATATGTTGATATACTACGGATGAGGAATAACATTCCAATGCTACAATCAGTAATGATAAAGTTGTCTAAACATTCCTCCATGAATGATTTGGAAGAGTATCTTAATTGGGGATATAAATCTATATAGATAGATTTAAGAGGATGCTCGACTTAACCCAAGGAACGATATTCATTAGATGCTAAAGTCGCTTAGCATGGCAAACTCCAAGAGATGTCTCATGTAGATGAGCTATGGAGTGTATCTCTCTTAATAGTCCCCACGCACTCTCGAAAGAGAGGTCGCATGAGTGACTATCATGTATGCAATGAAATATACGAGACCTGATGTTGATCACCATATTCGAAAAGTTCACTATGAGTCGCTGAAAACATCTTAAAGTGCTTAACCTAACTAAGGATGTGATCATATTCATGGTGGGTCTAAATTAAAACTAGAGGGCTTAATGCACTTAAGTTTTTCAGACATGCACTCAAGATGACGTAAAATCCACTTTAAGGTAAAGCGTTATCTTGAAAGTGAAGTGCAAAGTTGAATTTGAAAGGTTCCAAACAAAGAAAGAGTTGTTTGGTTTAATGATAAAGACAAAGTATATAGCTATAAATGAAGTCGCAAAGTTGATTGTTTGGATTAAAATTTCATTACGTAATCCAGAATAGTTCCTAAGTCTCATCTTGGATCTAAACATGTGTTGTGGAACTTTCATTTGATTATTAGAATCATTGAAAGATGGGAAATCACTATAGAGATAGTGGACTCTCAAGAACAACATTACATATCCATTAACTAAAGCTTATCCAATGTAACAGGATAATCGTCACTTAGAGAAGAAGAGTATAAGATACAATGGCGATTGGCTTTAGTGCAAGTGGGAGATTGAAAGTAGTATGCACACAAGCCAATCATGTTTGATGATAAAGCATATACTTTGTAACAATCTTATTCATTTATTAATAAAAAGTATTAATTTATAAAAGGCTTTTAATTATCTACATGATGCTGTTTTATAATATGTGATAAACCCATAGTTTTAAGCAATGCTTTTAGAATAATGATGATGATCATTCTAATGAGATCTAAATTCATAGAAAGCTTAAAACTAAAATAGTTCCCAATCATTGGATTACTAAATTGGGAATTAGTGAATTCGGATAGATTGGTACATACGTTGCTTGCTCATTGGATGAGGATGATTGATCTCATGATCATCTGTGTGGAGACACTAAACCAAGTATGTAGGTGCTTATTAGAGAATAAGTTCACTGAACGTGGCTCGCTAAGGAATACCTAATGGAGTTTTACTTGCTTCGTCAATAGGAATTCCTCAGAGTGATAGTAGTAGAAGTGTGATCCTTGGACTTGAGATCATCATAGTATCTTGTGTATGATGAGTTATACTTTGACTTATTCTTTAAGACCCTTAGGGTATATCAAAGGGTATGCTTGGGTATAATAAGTTGTACATGGAGATAATGTATGATCAATAAAGAATCTACCACTTATATAAAAGAAGAGAAATGTCCTATGTGATTCGATAAATGACAACCCAAAGAGTCCTCGGTTAAGGTAATGAAATTAGAAAGGAGTTTCTAATTTGCATTATTTGGAGTCATGCATTTAAGGATCGAAATACATATAATTAAATAAAATAAGACTTGACAAGAATTCCATGCCTTGTATTTAATTGGGACATCAGTATGGTGGAAGGATTGAATTGTACGGTAACTATTTACTCAAAGGTTCTTTTTATGATTAATGTTGAAATCTATATTATCCGGAAAGTCGCTTTGATCGCTAGGAGGCTTATCCCTATTGTAGAATAAATATTATTTATTTAAATAAATTAATTGTTTAATTTATTTATTTAAATAAGATTAAATTGTTCTAATTGATTTATTCACAACCGCTTAATATGGAGAACCTAAAGGGTCACACCATAAAAGGAAGAATAATTATTTAAGAAGTTAATGGCATAACCGTAATAATATATTATGTATATTTAATTTAATCTATGGTGATAGAATAAATTAAATAGCTTAATATTTATTATTTAATATTTTAGAAATATTAAATATAAATTAATAAGAGGAGTCTTATTAATATTATTACAATTATTATTATTTTAATTTCTAAAAGAGTTTAGGAATTAATTTAATATAAGTACTCTCATTTATTCCTAATTGGATTAGGAAGGAAAATTAGTTAATGGAGTTTAATTAATTATCCCTAATAAGATTAGGGAGCTTAATTAATTAAAAGAATTTAATTAATTAAATAAAACCCAATTCCTTAATTGTTAAGGTGGGTTGCCCACATCTATAAATAAAATGAGACTTATTATGGGTAAAGAGGTTGTTGACTTTTACAACGACATAATTCCAATTTGTTGGAGAGTACGCCCTTTTTCTATATAGATAGGAAAAACTAGGGTTTGAGCCAAATACCCATTTTCTTGAATTTCTTTTCTTCCTTGGTGGATCACCTCTAGAGGCCAAACATTTGGGTGGCTAACGTTGATCAAAGGAAGGAACCAAACCCGGTGGATTCAAGTTGAACGCGAAAAGGATTGGAGGTGAACTTGTACCTGAGGAAGCTCGAATCTTCAAGGGTATGATTCTTGTTCTTCATATCTTTTCGTTTAATTAATAATTGTGCATAAAGGGTGATCCGGGTATATGGTTTGTAAAATTTTAAAACTCTGATTTTACACGTTTTCGCATTATTTTGCAATTTGATTGCGTTCTTGAATATTACAAACCTAACATGTTAGTCATAAACTCTTGCGAAGTCTATACCGTGTTAGATACCGGTTCTTCTCACTCTTTTATTTCACCTAGTTGTGTTTCAATGTTTGAAGTTAATTCCGGAGAAGTTAGACTTTGATATATCTGTTTAAACTCAATTCGAAGAAACCTTCGTTACCTCCATTATTTATAAATCTTGTTCAAATCAATACTTTCACGTTACGTGTTGATCTTGTATCTTTGAAAATACTTGCCTTTGATGCGATTTTAGGAATCGATTGGTTAACTACTCATCATGCTTTTCGTAAGGTTGTTAGCTTTCATATTCCTAACCAACCTGTTATGGAAATTCAAGAAACCAAACCACTAAAGTCAATCATTGTCATATCAAGGCATAAATAAAGAGCCCTAATCCTTTCGTTGTTGACTTTCTTGTGTGGAATGCACCAAAGCCAGACTTTCTGTAGGCGACATCGTGAATGACGATGACAAGTTGATAGGTATCATTGTGAGGTGCTATCTAGGTTAAGGGATAGAAGTCACAGTTGGTATCAATGTGACGACTATCCAAGTCTTGGATGAGAGTAATGCTTTTGAATGATATTTCTATCATTAATAAATCTCTTGACGTATTCCTGAAGACTTCTTAGCCTACCCCTAGAGCATGAAATCGAATTTTGTATTGACCCCAGTAAAAAATCCATTTCTTAAACCCTCAAAATATTTCTTCAACTAAAACGAACGTAACATGCTCCAAAGACGCTGACTGAAATTTGTTGAAGATTACGATCGTATTATTCAATATCATCGTGGAAGAGCGCGGCGTGGTAACCGACGTGTTGAGTAGAAGATCGTATGCGTTTACAAGTGCGATGTTGTTAACACAAAGACTCATTTTGTATAACTTGCAAATGATGAAGATAGAGTTAAAGACTCTAGGGACCCATGTGAAGATAACAAATATAAGAGTAAAATCGACTTTAATCGATAAAGTTAAAGACGCTCAAGCTATATACCCGAATCTGATGAATGTGAAGAAGAAGGTTCAAGAGGGAGTTATCCTAGAAGCAAGAGTTGCTGAAGAGAGGAAATCTCAACCCTCGATTTAATTGGCCCATTTGAAATCCTCGATTGAGTAGGAACTGTGGCTTATAGACTCGTTTTACCGCCAAGTATTGGCGTGCTCATAACGTTTTTAACGTATTAATGTTACGTAAATATGTGGATGACCCGAACCACATTATTATTTTAGAATCGGACGAGATAGCGGATGATTTAACATATGAGATCTCGTGTTAAAATCTTGGATAAGAAGAATCGTATCCAACACTCAAGGGTTATACCTCAAGAGTTAGAATCTGAAATGAAGTCAAGGTATCCTCACCTGTTCGGCATACCAGGTACGTACGTAAATTTTGAGGGCAAAATTCCATAAGGAGGGGAGATTGTGAAACCCCATTTTTTGAATAAAGAATTAATTTTCTCGAAATAATTTTTTTTATATTATGGTGTGAATTTGAGATAATGTTATAGTTATGGGTAATATTTATAAATTTTGCAAAGTATATGCAAGTTGTCATATTATATTCAATTGGTCGGGAATATTCGCTTTAAATGTAAAAATATTCAGACGACGGCAGACAATCATCAGTGGACCCTCATTAACGGAATTATTGTTTGATTGAGAAAACGACAAAAATATTTTATTGAAAATAACGGCTAAGTTTTACCGTTGATATCATTGAACTACTCGATAGTAAAAGTACAAGAATATGCTGCGTTGTTGCATAAGAGTAGCACACAGATTTGATTATTGATATTTATGTGAGAAGTCACCATTTTGTTTAATTATTATTACAATAGTTGATGCATAGTATCTCACATTATTTGATTCAATTATTGTTGATTTAGAAGTTTTTTTTATAAAACCTTTACAAAGTATCGAAATATACTCTTATAATTGCTGCATAAATTTAGAGAGAATAAGCAAGAGAAAAGAGAGAAATAATTTTCTTCAGATAATTCTTTCTTCCTATCTTTCATTCAGTATATCACTCCTTTATATAGGAGATGAAGAAGAGGAGTGTATGAGAGAAGTCACGGGAGGTGTATGAGAGAAGCCACGGGAGGTGTATGAGAGAAGCCACAGGAGGTGTATGAGAGAAGCAATCAAGGGAATCAATTGTATAATAGTTTTGTTTTATTCGTATTATTAACGTAATAAAATAGAAACATCTTTTTATATAAAACAGAATACTTTATTAAAGTTATTCTATAAATAGAATATATTATATTCTATGCATAGTGTTTTGCAGATAGTAAAATCTTTTTATATAAAATGTAATACTTTATTAAAGTTATTCTATAAATAGAACTTATTATATTTTATTATGCATAGTGTTTGCATAGTGCCCAAATAGTGTTTGTATAGTAAAAATCTTTTTTATATAAATAGAATATATTATATTTTATTTAAAAGATTTTTCTTTAAATATGGACCGTCAGATTAAAGTAAATCACCGGACCGCTCATGGATTAGTTACTATGCATTCCATTTTCCTATAAATAAAGCTCATTCCTTCATTATTTTCTTACGAATTCACCGAAATCTAGAGAGAAACTATAGAGAGAAAACTATAGAGAGAGACTATAGAGAGATAGAAGAAAAGTTTTCTCGCTACTTCACTACTCTTATATCAAGTATTATTTTACTGGTAAGGATATTATTCTTTTGTATTCAAGAAGAGAACTTCATTATTCCATTTCTTTATTGTTCATTGGAATAACCTTGATATACACAGACTACCCTATACTTGGTGACATTCTTCATTATTCATCTTTTATTATTCTATCGTAATATCCTGCTTTGTCACGCCTTAACCGGACTGTTCCATTTTTATTATTCCGCCTTTATTATTCTATCTAATATCCCGTCTGCTTTGTCACGTTTTACTTGGTTCCATTATTTATTATTCCGCATTTATTATTCTGTTGGAACATCCTGTCGGTGTGAATTTCACCTGACCTGGTTCCGTTATTATTATTCTGTTGGAATAACCGTCTATGCGATGTGCCACATGCATAGTGATATCTTTTGTTATTCCATTCGGTATTATACTTAGTTGATTAAAATTTTGACTTCTATACTCCATGAAATTAGTGGAATATCCTTGATATTTGCTCTTCATCCAGTATCTTTTCATGGAAATATTCTTCTGAGCATTCTTGAATTTTACTCTACAAAGAAGTATCATGTTGACAATGTGGACGTTATTAGTTCCTGGATAAATTAATTCTTGAACTTGTTTTATTGAATTTTTATATCATTGTCATCATCCTCATGTTTATATTATGTTGAAAGTCATCTGTGGCCTGTAGTGCATAGATGGATTTGTTATGATTATGACCAAGGATTATTCGGTATAATCATAACCATAATGTTACAAATGATGTGGGAAAAGTCCTCATTGGCCCGTAGTGCATTGATGGACAGTTTTTGGTATGATTATGGCTATGGATTCTCTTCGGCCAAGGGAGCAAAGATGAATTGTTTTATGGCATGATCAGGACCGTTGATGAAAACACGATTATCTTTGGCCCGTAGTGCATGGATAATTCGTGGTCGTTATACTAAAGAGTATCCTTGGCTTGTAGTGCAGGGATGATTTAATGATCTGGATTATTTATTGAGCTGAGTCTCAGCGATAAAAGTGATGAAAAACTTTTTAAATCATAAAAGATAGTTGATTTCATTCTCTACTTGACTCTTTTAATGGATTGCTTGTTCCGCTGTAGTTAAACTTGATATTTATTATATTTTATCAATTTAACATTGTTGAAGGCTAACGATAAATTATTCTGCATTATCTTAGTCATAATATTTCTTACTGGGCTAGTTGAGCTCACCCTTTCTTTCACTGTTCTCTTCAGGAAATGAGAACGTAGCTGGGACTTGTCGGGGAACAGAGTGATGGTCCTAGATGGTACATTAGTAGTCCTCACTGTTCTGTGAAATAGTGTGATAATAATTGTAATGAGGACTCCTTTTGAGTTTGTATAATCTCTAGTAGACAATATTTGTATTCAAACTCACAGCTTTAAGTTTTATCGTATTGTACCATGACGTTTGTATTATTAAGTTATATTTGAATTTCGTACCATGTATCTGGCGACTCAAGATGGGTGATGTATACCTAATTTTGGGGCGTCGCGGTTTATAACTTCGTCGGGGATCTACATTGTAACCCCTGTCGAGGACTCACGTTGAACCCCATCGAGGATTCATTTAGGTAACAACCCGAGTTTGCGACATCGGACTGTCATAAGGTATTGCTGATGTGATTTATGACACATGAGATCATTGGCAGGGTATACCTAGTGTTCGGGTGACTACCAATGGGCGATGTACAGACTCAAAGTTTCATCTGAGAAAACCAGGATTGTATGCTGTTTTGCTCAATCGTGTGGCGTCTTTATTCCCGATTTGACCTTTCTAGTTCGCAAGAACTCCTTTGCAACTCGAACTGGACCGAGCCGGAGGGGTGGGACCCACATAGTGGTGCCGCAGGTGCACCTGCTACAGCCGCAGGTGAGCCTGCGGCCAATCGCGGATGATAAATTCCAGTAGGTTGGTCAACACAAGTCATTTTCAGCTTGTCGCACGAAGGGAAATCCGTGAGCCTCTTTCAGATCTGCTGAGTTCTGGCTATTTTCTGCAAATTTTGTCACCGTACAAGTGTTCTACACTATCCTGGTAACGTATGCATGTATTTTTTCCAGTTTTTATCCGTTGGATTTTGAATTATAGCATGAAATGCATCTAAACACATAGATGTGATTATGTATGAACAAATGACTTGATAAAAAATATTCAACATAGTAAATGTTAGTATTAAACCATGCTGAACATAATGATGTGAAAAATTTTGACTTCTGAGACAGTCAAATTGGCACCTTTTTCTGCTATTTTTTGCCTTATTTGAGGTCCAATGAGCAAAGGTAGAAAGGCAAAGTACTTCTGATATTGAGGTTAACCTTATGCATGTATGATTTTGATTTTTGATGCATATATTATGTATATGACTTTGGGGCAGGTGTGCTACTGAATGGCCACCTAGACATGCCTATGTGCATGTGGATAGACCTCTTTTCAAAGGGGACTATGGCAAAAATTTTCAAAATGTAGGCATTGGGTAGTCATGGATTTTAACTCTATTGTATGTTAAAGTAAATGCATGCATGCATATAGTCATAAAATGCATCCTATACAACTCCAGGTAAGGAAATACCACACCCTTTCTGAGGTGATTTGGAGACTTGTTGTCCAGATATTATGGATCCGGATCAGCTGAGCAGTTCTCACAGGACTACTTCTGGCGTACGGCAGAGGGCTTCTGAAGTGCCTCGTCCCCATTCTGTCAGACAGCCTCGTCAGTTGGTGGAGGCCGTGATTTGTCCTGTCTGGGCAAATGTTCTGTCAGAGCTGCTGGGTGATTTGAGCAAACATCCATCGATGTATCTGCATGCTAATGAGGTATGGCGTCAGACTTTGATCTTCCTTCTTTCCTATTGATGAGGATTAAATGGTTTTGATGTTGATCTGCATTTCATGCAGGTTCCAGGTTTTACACAGCCTCGAGGGAACTGGTTCAGCATTCACTCCATGTACCAAGCGCTTCATCCTGACTATAGAGCGGTAGTGCATGAGTGGGGATTCAGGGCATTCTTCTCCATCCTTCCCGTCCGTTGTCCCCGGGTTATCTCGTGGCATCAGTATGAGCGATGGTTTCATCAGACTCAGTCACTCCATCTGCTGGATTGCGAGGTGATGATGACGCCTATGGATTGGCGATTTATCATAGGTATAGAGTTTGGAGGGGAGCCAGTGCCTTGCATGGTGAATATTAGCCCTACTGCCGTCAGATCCTTGTTAGGAGTTCCAGTGGAGGTGCTCAAAGGTAGGACTGTCCGTTCAGGTCCTTTGAGTGTAGATACTATGAGCGGACTTTTGAGTGAGCCCATGCCTGATGATGTTAGAATCAGGGATCGCGTTCTGCGGTGATCGTTCTTGATGATCATTTGAGGTTGCTTCATAGCACATAACTCTTCTACGGTGTCTTTCGCTTTGATCAGTGCCACACGTGATGCGGATCGTATTGGAGAGTATGATTGGGGCTCCTATACCTTTGCCTATTTCCTCCGGGGAATGTGTACCCATTTCTGCTGGTGAGTATTTCTCTTGTCATTTCCCATTTAGAGATTAAAAGTGTTTACTGATAGCAGATATTTTACCATTGTGTTGGCAGTTTTGGGCCTATGAGAGGCTCCCATGCTTGCGTCCTATGAGTGTGTTAGGTTTAGATACCTATCCACGAGGACGATGATGGCACCATTCTATTTTGCTGGAAGTCCCTGTAGCTGAGGGCTTCACTCACTGTCGTATGCAGCTGGAGTTACTGATAGCTGACACAATCACATGGATTCCCTATTCAGGGGAACACTAAACCATCGGCTTTGAGGATGGATACCCGACTGGAGTCGAGTACGTGATTTCCACCAGGAGAGTTCCTCTATTCACAGATGGAGGTTGGGAGCTCTATTTAGGAGAGCTTGCTATTAGGAGCACCACGGGGGAGATTCGTATGCCGATCTTGCCTCTGTCGTCAGCGCCATTGGCTCAGATCACGCTCCACCCATCACTAATATCCCATTGTTGGGTGTTGACGGTTTTGCATTGTCAGAGGGTCCATGTACCCAGGAGATGTTCTAGCGGTGGTGGTATCCTCGCACCATTGGAACTCAGTCTCGTGCCACTCAGTTTATGTGGGATATGGTTCCAGGATCCTTGATGATGACGGATTGGATAGCTTGTGTCCGAGATCCGACTCATATGACCCAGATTGATAGTTTGACCTGGCAGTTGGACCAGGCACATATATTTATCCAGCATTTGGGCAGAGATCCAGCAGAGGCGGATTCATTTGTTCCTCCAAATTCGGTGTGGCCCCTCGATGACCCATTTGGTTTTTCCGGCGCAGATCCTCCTTTGTATAGGCCTGACATCCCTGTTGATAGAGATCTAGTAACTCAGGAGGAGTTACATCAGGTGGACAGGATTGATGATGTGGACATCGACACCTTGGTCTTCTTCTGATGTGTATTCTCGTTATATCTTTTGATAGGCCTTTGTTAGATATTGTGTGGATGTGCCCCATTCTCGTTATATCTTTTGATAGCCCTCTGTTAGTAGTAAGCATCTGTGCCCCATTTCCCTGTATTTGTAGCTGTACAGAGATGATGTATTAGATGATGATATACTTAGGAATGTATACACAGTTTTTCCATTCCCTATATCATATTGCCATCCATTATCTGTTATGCATGTATCATGTTATGCATATATATGTATGTCCAGAGATATTCGGCATTAACCCCTGGATGGTCTTATGACACGGCCCGCACAGATGTCTTCTTCGACAGTTAGCTGTATAGATCATACCCAACCATCATTGGTGGAAATGGGTATGCGATCGTGGTATGATAGCATGTCACCACCAGAAAGGGTAACTGTAGATCATTTGTTGCAGCATACCATGACCTTATTGACGTTTCAGGTTCCCACAGGGTTTGTAGACGAAATGCTAGAGCATTGGATACCGGATAGGCAGGTTTTCCGATTCGGGACCCACGACTTGACTCCTACTCTAGACGAGTATGCACGATTGACAATGATGCCTTTAGACAGACCTTGCGTGCACTTGGCTTTGGGAGACATGAGTAGACGATTCATGACTCTCACTGGATTGCGGCGCAGAGCAGTACAGGATGAGCTGACATCTAGCCACGTGATATCCCAGCATTTTCTGTATGATATATTTGGCTCGGAGGATACCTATTCATGATATTTTGGGGATTTTACCACACCGGAGGATCATTGGCGCTTGGCCAGGGTTGATGTACTGCTGCTATGCATACTGTCGTATGTCTATATGCCACGATATATGGATGAGATAGACATAGGTGTCATCATGGCTGTGAGAGCTCTTAGAGAGGGTTGTGCCATTGTACCTATGATTGTAGCAGAGACCCTGCGGTCAGCATCCTATTGTTGCACTTATCCTACAGGAGTGTTCACTGGGAGTTCGGTCATGCTGTACATGTGGTTTATGTCACACTTGAGACTGATTGGTACCCTTAGACGGCATGGATATTGTTTCACCCATGATGTAGCTATGTCATACTCCTTTCAGCAGTCAGAGCGTAATGATGCTCTGTCCTGGTCCACATTTTTGGCAGATATTAGAGTTCCTTTTAGTATATTGCCGTGTTCGGGGCTTAGCTCACCATACATCTTCATTACTCATACTCCGAGCATGGACTACCTCCCTCTGGCTGGTTTGAGAGGTGTGGCTACTTATCACCCATTGGCCATGATGTCACAGTTTGACCAGTTGCAAGACTTTTATCCTTTCGAGGGGGCGATAGGTCAGCATTCAGCTTCTCGATATCTCTTAGCAGAGGACCGATCCCGCGTGTATGCTTGTTGGGATCAGCGTGAGATAGCTTCTTTTTCTATCAGTCATCCAGGTTGTTCTGTAGAGTATTCCGCATGCATGGAGACAGAGATTTTATCTGTTGCGGTAGTGTCCACAGTACCGGATAGTGAGTCAGATGATGTAGAGCCCATGGAGGACATCGATCATACATCGAGGAGGAGCCCGCTTTGGGTTGCCAAAGATTTCTCCGCATTCTCCCAAAGAGTAGTATCTTGTTGTGATTTAGCACTGCGATGCGATTACAGAGCAGTAGTCTTCATCTGATGACCTTTGAGAGAGATCATGCCCGATCTTTGTTTTTGACTGCCCTTGTCGGGAGAGACGCAGCTCTATTAGATAGAGATGAGGCATTAGCTCGTAGATATCGCCATTGCTTTGGCGGGATGAGGCCAGTCACCCGAGATGCAAATGATAGTTGAGCGGGATAGTCTTATATCTCGCCGGGATATAGTCATCATAGATAGATAATCATCTTTGAGGTCCCTTACCACTAGCATGATCGCAGAGATGAGTGCATATATTGATGATCATATGGTCACCATGCAGATGGCTGCAGATCTGTTGGGTCGTGTGGATATTCTCGTACAAGAGACCACAGCTTCACCTCCTTCTTCTGAGAGGGATTCCATGTTGGGCTTGTTAGCTCACATATACCCTGACTTGTAGATGAGCTTGTATTTTCCCGCATGCATTAGCTTAAATGCATTTTGTCATGTATGATTTACATTGTATATATCAAATGTAATTATATATATGACAGGAAATATATTTTTGGATCACTTCCCTTTTAGATATGCTTTGCTACTTGCTTGATATTTTGCCTGCTGCTTCAGGGCTTGTGATCTTGATGTATTCTGAATTCCTCCTGGGTGGATGGACATTGAGTTGTCTCTGGATATTTCAGAATGGATCATTAATCTCTGTGTATCCCTACCATCTTTGGTGTCTTGGGACTGGTTTCTTTATGGAAAAATGTGGAGAGGAGTGTGGCTTTCCTCTCTGAGATTGACCGCACCATAGATGGTCGCCAGTACTTCTATTTAGGAGAAGCCTAGTTAATTCCACCTCTTATGGATTGGTGTTGCTCTTCAAGGTATGACCATGCAGCTTAGATGCTCATACCAATCTCCTATTTGGGAGGAGTTCAGTAATTCCATCCCTTTGGTCCGGTCGAATGAAATGTAGTGGATTGATGTTTGATTTCAGTACCAACTGACAAGGGATTGTGTTTTGGTAAGGGTGACACCGAACCATGAATGGTCGCCACGTACTCTATCAAGAGGAGATCAGTCTGCGTGAGTTCAAACCTCGTGTAAGAGGTTCAACACCTGTATATGGCGTAAATGGTGTAGGAATGTTTTTGTTGTTTTTGTTTTTGTAAGGTAGAAATGTTTTTGTTGTTTTTGTTTTATCATGACCGGGCCATGTGAAATGGTTGCCAATGTACTCTATTAAAGTGGAGATCGGTCGACGAGGCTTCGCCCTCGTATGGCAGACGGCAAGCGTAATCCCATGTGCGGTCGAAAAGGGGAAAAGAAAGTTTAATCCTAGGTTGAGGATAAACTGTAGGTACGAGAAGTTTGATCCCAGGTATGGGTAGCCAAATTGCAAACACGACAGGTTCAATCCGTGGTGGGATGACCTAAGTAGTAGGAACGCAAAGGAGAGCCAGGCTGCTGGCTGGAAAAGTATGTTTCCCTGAGGGGCAAAGTGTATAAGAGTTGTATGTAGTAAAGGGTTAAAGAACCGGAATGACTGGTGATCTGATGGTTTCGCACCAGGGTGTTTGCGAATTACTTCAGACATAGTACCGTTTCACGGCGTCTGAGTTGATGAGTTGTGGAAATTCATCGCCTTCCATTTCTTGTAATCTGAGAGCGCCTCCTGTCAATACTTCTTTGACAACAAAAGGGCCTTCCTAGTTAGGAGCGAATTTTCCCTTAGATTGATCTTGGTTATCAAGGATCTTCTTCAAAACCAAGTCATGTTGTTTAAACTACCGTAGCCGGACTTTTTTGTTGTAGGATCTGGCGATCCTTTGTTGATATAACTGACCATGGAAGATAGCCGCGGTTCACCTTTCGTCTATTAGAGATAATTGGTGATACATGTCTTGTACCCATTGGTCTTCATCCAGCTGAGCGTCTATCAACACTCTGAGGGATTCCATTTCAACTTCTATGGGGAGTACTGCTTCCATCCCATTGGTTAATGCGTAGGGGGTTCCAGTGGAAGTGCGCATTGAGGTTATGTAGGCTAATAGAGTCAGAGGCAATAGGTCAGACCAATCTTTGTGGTTGGCGGACATCTTTTGCATAATCTTCTTAATGTTTTTGTTAGCCACTTCAACAATACCGTTCATCTTCGGACGATAGATGGCAGAGTTAAGATGTTTGATGTGGAATTTACTGCATAATTCCTCCATCATTTTGTTATTTCTGATACAATCACCTCTGGTTGTCCATATCAACAAACGACATTATTTCTGATGAAAGCAATGATGACTTCTTTAGTAACCCAGGGGAAGGAGTCTGCTTCTACACACTTGGTGAAGTAGTCGATCATGGTGAAGATAAATCGGTGTCCATTACTGGCTTTAGGCTCAATGGGCCCAATTACGTCCATTCCCCACATTGCGAAGGGCCAAGGCGAACTCATATTGTGGAGTTCACGTGGAGGGGCGTGGATAGCATTCCCATGAATCTGGCACTGATATCATCTCTTGACGTGGTCATTGCAATCAGCTTTGAGAGATAGCCAATAATGTTCCGTCCTGAGGATTTTCTTGACAAGGAGGGGGCCACTCATGTGGGGGCCATAGACTCCACCATGGATTTCATCCATAAGACTTTGGGCTTGATCTTTGTCTAAACATTTGAGGAGACCTAGTCCTACATCTCTTTTGTAGAGCGCATCTCCACTCAGGTAGAATTTCATAGCAAGTCGATGGATCCGCCTTTTCTCAGTCGGGCTCGCCTCAGCGGGTGTAGATCCATCTCGTAGATATTCCTTGATATGTTGATACCAAGGATGTTGGATGGGAGGTAGCTCATCCGATACTTCTCCATAGTAATTCCCATAGGCTGGGGCCTTTATGCAGGGAAATTGTGATGCATGGCAAGTGTTCCTTATCTGATATATGAATCAAGGAGGCCAAAGTTGCTAATGCGTCCGCAAAGTCATTCCTATTACGAGGAATGTGTAGAAAAGATATTTCTTCGAACTCCAAAGCTATCTTCAAAACCTGCCAATGGTAGGGCAGCAAATGTAGTTCCTTGGTTTGATAGATTCTGGTGGATTGTCTGATTACCAACTCCGAATCTCCAAAGACAGCTTAACCACCGATGCCCATTGAATCGGGCAAGTTTTAGCCCCATGAGACGACCTTCATATCTTCGATCGTATTGTTTGTGCTGACAAACTATAATTTAATGGCAACGGGATACTGCTCCCCCGTACCAGATACTAGAATTGCTCCAGCTCCAGAACCTTCCAGATTGACAGCTCCATCAAAATACATCTTCCATGCTTGGCGTTTATCATACTGATGATGTTCTTTGAATCATCATTATTTCTTCATCAGGGAAATATGTTTCCAAGGGTTTGAAATCCCTACAAAAGTCGCGTGGGCGATTGATCCGTAATTCCTTGACCTTTGATGAATTTTTGAGTCACATATACGATGTCAAATTGTTGTAGGATCAACTATCATCTGGACAGCCGGTAATTTAACATGGGTTTGTTGAACACGTACTTGATAGGATCCATGTGGGATATGAGATGGGTTGTGTGACCATGGAGGTAATGATGTAACCTCATGGAAGACCATGATAAAGCACAACACATCTTTTTTATCAGAGTGTACTTGTGTTCACTGCTGCTGAACCTTTTGCTAAGGTAATAGATAGCTCATTCTTGGCCTCTATCATCCTTCTCGTCCAAAGACGCAAATTTCATGGCATTGTCACTTATGGACAGGTACATAAACAGGGGAACATCATCCCTGGGTGGTACCAAAACGGGAGTTTTGACTAGCTGTTTCTTGATTGTAAGGAAGGCCTTCTGACACTCATCATTCCATTTCATGGAGGAGTTCTTCCTTAATAGCTTGAAGATTGGCTCACAGGTTGCAGTGAGTTAGGAGATAAACCTGCTAATGTAGTTGATTCTTCCCAAAAATCCCCGTATTTCCTTCTCTGTCTGAGGAATGGGCATTTCCGTGATGGCTTGGATTTTGGCAGGATCCAGCTCAATCCCTTTGTGGCTGACTAGAAATCCTAGCAACTTGTCTGATTTAACACCAAAGGCGCATTTAGCTGGATTCAACTTCAAGTTATACTTACGCAGCCTGTTGAACAACTTCCTGAGATGGTCTATATGGTCATCCTCCTTTCGAGACTTGACAATAATGTCATCCACGTAGATCTCGATCTCTTTGTGCATTAAGTCGTGGAAAAGAGACATCATAGCTCCTTGATAGGTGGCTCCGGCATTGATGAGGCCGAATGACAACCGTCTATAGCAAAAGGTTCCCCAAGGCGTGATGAAAGCAGTTTTCTCATGATCTTCCTCAAAGAACCATGATCCGATGATACCCTCAGTAAAGAAATCAAAGAAAGGAGTACATGTCGTATTGCGGCAAGATTGTCAATGAGAATGTGGATAAATGGCACGGAAAGCTATCTTTTAAGCAAGCTTTGTTCAAGTCCCTAATCCATGCAAACTCGCACCTTCCCTCGTGTTTAGGCACGGAACGATCTTTGGATATCCACTCGTGATATGTAGACACCATGATGATGTCAACTTGAAATTGTTTCACAATTTCTTCTTTCACCTTTAAAATCCACTCAAGTTTCAATCGCCTGAGCTTTTGCTTGACTGGCTTAAATCCCTCTTTAATGGGAAGGCGATGAAGGACAATATCAGTGAACAAACCCACCATGTCTTCATGAGACCATGCAAATACATCCTGGAACTGGGTTAATAGTGTAACCACGTCATTCCATTGGTTTGGGTTAAGGTTTGAACCAATCTGGATTAACTTAGGGCTTTCTAAGGTTCCGATATTGAAAAGAGTGGTTTGATCAAGGTTGGGTTTGGGTTTGTCTTTGACCCATTCTTGAATTTCTGGAGGCACCTCAATGTCATCTTGTATATCCATCAAGGCTGAATTCATCTCTACATCAAAGGTACAATCCTTGTGGAGAAGAGGCACCCGAATCCGGCAAGTTTGGGCCCATCTAAACTAGAGTCCTGAAACAAAATATGCTTTCACTTAGTATATATGAAATGTGTTGATCATACACACGGTGTTAGCATATCTTGGCAAAATAAACCGCTAATACTTGTATGTAAAAAAAGTAAGCGATTATTATATCTACAGGCGAAAGAGTTTCGCGCTTCTTTACCCTTGTCGACCAATGGAGGGAATGTTGTTCCAATTGGAAATGGCAAAGTCTGGGTGGACCACAGTTATGGAGGGATTGTCATCATCCTCCCTGTCTTGAATGATGGCCATTACGTCTGGGCAATCATTGTCTAGGGTATATCTGTTGGTATGTTCGTCATAAACGATAATGCGTATGCCTGACATCATTCGGATGACGTCTTGCTTGATTCTTTGTTCCTCCTCTTCCACTGCGGGATTTGGAACAATGACTTCTTTCTCTCTTTACTGCATTTTATTTGGGAAATAACATAGCCATTACATTGGGCCGGCACCTTTGAGGAGGTTGTCTTGACTCGTAGTTTGAAGGCGAAGATGAATGCCGCGTAGTTGAAGTCAAGGAATCAATGATGCTTATGAGGATTCCTATGACTAGAATCGGCGAATAGCCTAGTCCAAATTGCTTCGATTTATCTCGGTTAATAGAATTGGGTACTTGATACCTCGCAATCTTTACCCACCCTTGTCCCGGTTATGACCCAATGACATCATTTCTTGAGTAGCCGACATTACCTCTAAGAAATCTTGGGTCGTGCAAAAGGCGTTCCAATAGCATGGTATTGGGTATTACTTATTTCAAAGCATGAAAATTATTGACCGCCCACATCCGCATTAGCATTGATGAATGGCATGTCTCCGTCTTTGAGGAATCTCTGGTTCAGCGTTGATCGTGACCAGGCTATTGTTGATAATATATTTCAACTGTTGGTGAAGAGTGGAGGGGACTGCCCCTGCCATGTGAATCCATGGTCGTCCCAAGAGCAGGTTATATTCTGAATCTATCTTGATCATATGGAAGGATACGCAGAATGTATGAGGACCAATTTCGATTGGCAGCTCAATTACTCCGACCGAATTCCGGCGGGCTCCATCAAAAGCTTTGATGATCGTATGGCTACTCCAAATTCTGTTGAGATTGATATTCATCTTCACCAAGGTAGCGTATGGACAGATATTTAAAGATGAAACTCCGTCTATCAAGACTCCAGCTAGCATGTATCCAGAGGATAAGACCGCAATGTGCAACGGCTTGCAATGACCTGTCCCCTCGGGCGGTATGTCGTCATCAGTGAAGGATATCACATTGTTGTTGAAAATGTGATCAACCAGATGTTAAAATTTTTCCGTATCAACTGATGTTGGTAGATAGACTTCTTCTAAAACCTTCAAAAAGACCTTCCGGTGATTCTCGGAAGTTAGGACCATGTCCACAATTGATATCTGTTGTGGAGCTTCTTTCAATCTTAAAACCACCTTAGCTTCGTGATGACCCATAGTACGGAGAAATTTTTCAATCTTCTCTATGGGTATTTTCCCCTTGGATTTGGTGGTAGGCTTTATCACTCGTTGGGGAAGATACATTGGATTTTCCTTCAGCACTGTAGCAGTTATATGTGAGGTGGATCCTTCACCTTCTCCATAATTCCACGAAACTTTGCTCAAGCTAACAATAGAATATTGTGCTCTGCATGGCAAGTTGATTGGCTCAGGAACGGCCACTTTCAAAGGATTGTTGCTTCCCTTGAATTGAATTGTTGGCATTGTGAGTAATGTGTTAATCCCATCAGTTTCAGTGGATATGACTGCTACCACACTCTTCCACTTAGTAGGACTTGAATTCACTTGCACGTAACACAGTATCATTGTCCGCTAGGTGCAGGACACCACTGTCGATTAGATTTTGAATAAGGTGGCGGAGTGCCCAGCATTCTTCTGTGATGTGACCGCGAGACTGGGAGTGATATTGACATACTCCATCAGAGTTGTACCGCCCTGAACGGGGCTTGATTGGAGGAAGAAGTGAACAGATCCTTCCTTCATTGATTAACATATGAAGGATTTTCTTCATAGGTTGGCCCAAATAGGTGAACTCCCTTTTGTTGGTAAAATCCCGACGGGCCTTGGCATTTGCTCTCTTTGTAACTTTGTCTTCCAACATTTTATTTTCTGAAAGTGACGAGGGAATATTCATGATAATAGGTAGGAGACTAGCATGCTCCTGGCTGATTAACTGACGTGTCACTTGATGCTGATAAGTCACCAGTTCCGCTAATTGCTCAATTTGCTTGCATAGAGCTTTCATCTTTCATTCCATTGTGAACTAGAACTTGGCATAATCCCATCTGTCATCACCGTCTTTGAGGGTCTGGGATGATTCACAGCTAAAATTGGAATTCTGTCCATTACTCCAATTTATCATGTTAACCTCTTCTTCTTTATGCTGAGGAAGAGGGTTGTCTTGAACATGAAGCTGATCTGGTTTGGTGACCACGATATCCCCGTTGTCTATTAGGTCTTGGATCTTGTGTTTCAAGGTCCAACAATCCTGAGTATCATGTCCAGGTGCCCCGGCATGATAAGCACATTTCTGAGCAGCATTGAAACCCCGTCCATTAGGGCTGGCTGGTGGAAGAAGATGCGTAATTTTCTTCTGTGTTGTCAGAAGAGTGAGAATGTTTTCGAGGGTATCCCCTAAGGGTGTAAACACTCGAGGGCGTTTGAATTCTCCACCTTTTGGTATTGGAGGGTTTATAGACTATGCTTGAAAGGGAGTGTAGTTTCTCCTTTGAATAGGTATGTTTTGATTGCCTTTTTGACCTTATAGTATCAGGGAAACATCTTCCTCTTTCTTTTATGGATTCCTCAAAGTTGTTTCCATAATTTTCTTGATTGGATGTGATCGATAATGACTTTGAGTGCAAAATAGGTCCTGAATCTTTCTGGACTTCAATCCCATCTCAGCCATCTCCCCATGTTTGACCATTTCAGAAAATGGTTTGCCGATGCCGGCTAAAACTCTCTCATAGAAAGGAGCTTCTTGTATTTCTATGAAAGTCATGACCATCTCTGATTCTATCATGGGAGGACTAACTTGGGCGGCCAGGCTTCTCCGCCTTTGAGCATACTCTCTGAAAGACTCGTTAGACTTTTTCTTGATCTTGGTAATTGGATACCGATCAGGAGCCATTTGAGTTTGAAAGCTGTATTGAGTGAGGAAAGCATGTGCTAGCTCTTCCCAGCTATGGATCTTTGAATTGTCTAATCTTGTGTACCACGACCGGGCTTCTCCAGTTAGACTCTTTTGGAACAATTGCATTCTAAGCTTTTCGTCCTCTGCATAAGATCCAAGTTCTCCAATAAACACCTTTAAATGTGTGTAAGGATCTCCTAACTTGGCCATATTTTTCAAAGTCGAGTTTTAAATTTTTCTCGCATAATGAACACCGTGAAAAATATACACAGATCAACATATGAAACACTCTCGTGTGTTCTAATTCCTTTAATAGCACGAAGGGTCTCTTCCATTTGGAGGACTTTCTTTTTGATGTCACCAAAGGTCTCGGATCTCTAGTGGGATGGGCAACATCATGAGTTTTGTTGGTCGTATCCAACCGCTGCGGTTCGTATTGTAATGACTTTGGTTCCTCCTTGTGTGGAGGATTCAACGTGTGTGGGTATTTTCCGACCTGTGTAGATCGGTTTAATTCTTTGAGTATAACAACCAAATCATAATTTGTTTGCTTAATTAAATCCAAATTCTTTGCAAGAAATCGGATTAAGTTCACCGGTGGGATGACGACATGATTATTTGTAGGCTGTTGCCTTTTGGACTTTGAACGGGTAGTAGGTCCGATTGTTTCCTCGCGAAAGACTTGCATAGTTTAGTCTTTAGGGAATGTATATAATAACATGCTATGTGATGTGTCCATTTTAGGAATTTTATCCTGCAAAACGGATGTCAGCTATTTGTCGCATGTTAATATGTATGTGTATACATTTCTTTATATTTCTCATTACATGGAGATAGATATGGAATGCAATTACAAGTAATTGTGTTTACAAGTAATTTGAAATGAGAGCATTAGAGACTTTCTTCCGTTTTGGGTTTATCAAAGGCTGACCTATCTTAGGTTACTCTCGCGGCTTTTTGGCATGAAGGCGCCCAAATCATCGCAATCTACTTGACGGAAAGTTAATCCGGTCTTTCAACTGGAACGAATTTGGGTGGTGCCTTTCCTGAGCCTCGGAGAATTAGTCTTCTCACAAGTCCAGTAATCAAACACCAACGGGATAGCCTCCTGGTGGAGGGACCACACAACATACATTCACATACATCGCGTCTCACCGTATGAAAATGATAACATGTGTGAAGCACTAATATCATAAGCAGATATGGTGCGAAGCACTAATATCACAAGCAGACATGGTGTGAAGCACTAATATCACAAGCAGTTATGGTGCGAAGCACTTAGTGCAATAAGGAAATGCATTCGTACACATTCATCAAATATAAATGCAACATCCACACACAAGCAGATAACAGTTTTGAAAAGATTGTAATAATGCGGCTTAAGTCCTCTTCTTCGAGTCCCCAAAGAGTGAGTCGCCACCTATCGACGTCGGGATCTTTAGATGTCCCTTTCCGTTACTTGTTCTTTAGTGTTCTCATTTTAGGTGAGATTTGTTTGAAAAAAAACAAGTGAAAAAGGTCTGACATGTATAATGTCTACGATGGACTGCTAAGAGTCGCCAGTTAGTTTTTTACATGGCTGTACCAACACAACCGAGAAAAGGTTTCCACATTGACCCAGTGATGTGACACTGCAAAACGGGTTGGTGAAACCGAGATTCATTAGGGTCCGGAGACTTGGTTAGGCGGAGGGAAGGTGTTAGGCACCCCCCGACATCCGTGTTACCACGGTGACCGCCTCTTTTCAAGAAACTGTTATCTGAATGTGTGTGTGTGTGGGTCAATGTGCTGTTATTTGGAAGTAGTGCGAGACCTTGTTCACACCTATATACACAGGGTTTGAATTTATGTAAAAACTCAATTTTAAGCAAGATATGGCAGTGATGTTTTATAAAAGAGGTTTTTCAAACCTTGATGCTCAATAGTAATTGAGACCTTTTACACTCCCATTTTATTAAGTGTTCGGCTTGATTGATTTTATTTTACGAATGCGAGGCATCCGTACGAAAATAATGTACAAAAATAATGTCGACTTCCTCGTGGGTATGGAAACCATCTGAGGGAATTCAGACATCGCAGAATAATTTACAAGCTGCAATAATGTCGACTTCCTCGTGGGTATGGAAACCATCTGAGGGAATTCAGACATCGCAGAATAATTTACAAAGTCGCTTCAAATTTGAAAATGTCCATCACGGAACCGAATCTAGATCTAATGGGTCAATCAGTGATCACATGATTCCTAAAGCATACGATACCGCAATTTGTATGAAAGCATTAAGTAGGTATATATATAAAAGTCAGAAATATATATATATATATATATATATATATATATATATATATATATATCAGATCACCAACCACGAAAGCACCTCCATGGGGATCGAAAATGTAAATAAAGTCAGAAAAGCTATCAACCGTCACGGAGGAAACAACAAGCGGACGAAACGTAAATGAAGTCAGTAAGAAATGCGATTAGCCGCCACGAAGGAAACTCCAAAGTGGACGAAATATAAATAAAGCTGTAAAAGTGATCAACCGCCATGAAGGAAACTCTGTGTAGACAAATATATATATATATATATATATACAAAAGCAATAAACGCACCGGGATGTAAAATCAGTGCTCATCGAATGTAGTTCGACAATAGTTCATATATATAAATATATATATATATATATATATATATATATATATATATATATATATATATATATATATATATATACAAAGCAGAGTAAACACATTGGATGTAAAATCCAGTGCTCATCTAATGAGTTCGACCACAATTCATATATATAAATATATATATATATATATATATATATATATATATATATATATATACACAAAAGCAGACTAAACGCATATAGGATGTAAAATCTGTGCTCATCGAGCGTAGTCCCACCACAGCTAATATATAAATATATATATAAAAAGCGAGTAAATGCTCCGCATCAAGTTCAGGCTCATCGAACAAAGTTCGACACATAATTAATATATATAAATGTATATATATATATATATATATATATATATATATATAAAAGCAAGTAAACGCTCCTGCATCAAGTCTAGGCTCATCGAACAAAGTTCGACACACTCATAATATATATAAACATATATATATATATATATATATATATATATATATATATATATATATATATATATAAAAGCAAATAAACGCTCTGCATCAAGTTCAGCTTAATCGAGGCATAACTCGATAATGTTAGTCAATATATATAAATATATATATAATATATATATATACAAGCTGAAGCAAAACCACGGACCAATGTCCGGGAAAATGCGCGCAACACGACTCTCAACGTGAAGAAGGGTGTATGCAGAGATGAAGAGAAAGACTCTAAAGTGTGTGAGAAGGCTTACAGTTGACTGCCAAAGAAGACTTCTATATCTTTAGAGTGGGTAAACACTGGCTTTTGTAGGTACAAAAGGGCTATATATGAGCTCACATGTGTTTAAAATGAGAAAGTACACTGCATGGGGTGAGTGCAGAGCAAATTGGGCAGGGCTTCCTCGCGGTTTTCTCTTGCAAAATGGGCTGCTCAAGCCCTCTATTTATAAACGATTTAGCCGTAGGTGTACTGCTATTTGGGCATGCAGTGTACCAAAAGGCAACCCGGTGGGCCCGGTTTTTTCGGTCGAAGTTATCTCGAGCATCGTGCACTCAAAACAATCGTAATGTCCACTCGAACTTTAAGAAGTGCAATCCGGGCATCCGTTTGACGTATACAGGACCTATTTCGGACTGCCGTTTGTTGAGAGTTGTTCGATGGCATGGGATTAGAGTTTGTACGAAGTCATTGAAGATGGGACGATGCCCTCCGGTCTTCAAGCTTCAACTTTCATCCATTACCCCGCACAATAGTCACTCGGGATTGGTTAGTCTTGTGGGACACCGTTACGTAGAGACGTTGAGACGACGTGGCATGGCATTGTGTTGGCTAGATGACGATGTTGCCTCTCACCGGTGTTATCGCCGAAATGGGTTGATAAAGCAGACGTTGCTCAGGCTTCGCTAAGATTGAACTGCTGCTGTAAGGCCCCAACTTTTTATAAATAAAGATTTAATTTCTCTAATTATTATTTTGAAATAGTAAGGGGTTGATATGATTAATGTGGTAAGTTATAGGTAAAATGCGCAAATATTTTAAATAAGTAAGTGGTTATAAAATACTCATTGTTGTCGGAGAATATTCGTTTGGTCGTGGAATATTCTTGCTGTCGGGGAATATTCGTACGACGACACAGCTTTGTGTGGGCCCATAACGAAAAGCGATTGGATGAAGAAAACAACAAGTATAAGTTGTTTATAAATAACGGCGCAGTTGTTACCGTTAATACTATTGGAATACCCGGTGGTTAAAACACAGTAATACACGTTGTTACACAGTAGCACACGGTATTGCACCAATTATTGATTCTTACGTAAGAAGGCACTACTCAATAATTGTTACAGTAATTACTGTTCAGTATTTTATTTTATTGATTCAATAATTGTTGTGTTGATTCTTTTATATTATTGTTGTTTCAATAATTGTCACTACACAGTATTTTCCATTATCGAAACAATAATTCATATTATCTGAATAATATTATTGGAAAACATTATTGGCAATGTCTAGAAAGTTCTGTGTAAGGAGAGGTTTGGTCACCTAATTGCGCGCCAGTAAGGAGAAATTCTTATTGGAAAGCCCCCTCTTTTCTTGGGAACTGCCTGGTTGTCAATATTGTGATTCTGTAATATTATTTGTGAATAATTAATTATTGATTTATATGATGAGGAAAATATTGATTTTATGTAGATATAGATAGAGAAAATTTTTAATGTGACAATTGTTAAAAATTAATAATTTATCTTTTTCTGATAAAATAATTCATTTAAATATATTATTTTAATAATATATTAATGATGATATTTTTACAATGAATGTGGGATATATGAGTATATGAGGAGGAAGAGTATTTTTGTTGCATTAAATGATTAACACATGTTTTGTGTGTCGGTGGACCCCATTTCTTGACTGAAATTTGATTATGGCTTGTAAAATCGTCCGTATGTGGATTTTGGTCAATTTCTGTTTGGAATTTGGAAAAACTTTCTTCTGCAAAGGGCTATTTATTATGAATTATTGAAGTTCCGAAATAATTAATTTTTGTAAGTTTAAAATATTTTAAATCACAAAAAAGTTTTTGGCAAGTTTGGCACATGTGTGGCTGATATGTTTGGATCAATGAGGGTGTGCGTAAGAATTTATAATATATATATTATTATTATATTAAATTTTCTACTTTGGTGTTCTAAGAAATTTCATATAAATAGGGTGCTTAGGTTAGAATTGAAAATCACACCAGAAACTAAAGATTTCTCTCTCTTTCTCTCTCTATAATATCGAGCGTATTTTGTGAGTATTTTAGTACTTTGAGTATTGCTATACTATGGTGCAAGTTCTTTCAAAGACTATATCTAGTATTCCAAATGTAAGTACTATTCTTTCTGAGGTAAGGGATATTATTTTTTTTAAAAATGATATTATTTCTTCAATATTATTATGCCGAAATATTGGTTGGAACTTTTTCATGTCGGGGTTACTATTCATGGGTTACTATTCATGAGTTACTATTCATGCATTACTATTCATGAGTTACTATTCACGAGTTACTATTCACGAATACTATTCACGAAGCATTATGATATTTTTTGTGAAATTTCTATCTTTTAGTGTCGGAGTCACTATTCACGTATATGACACTATTCACGTATACGGCACTATTCACGAATACGACACTATTCACAGAAAAATTAAATTTTCTTTTATGTGTCCAAGATTGTCTGTTATAGTTCCTATCTTTGATTGGATCTATGGTTTGGTCTTCATTCTTGAATTTTACTCCACTTTGGTTTTGTATGAATTATTTTTTAACTTGGATTATTTAAAGTACGAATCCTTAATATTTGTTCTTTTGTTTCACTGGATTCGTTTTCTTTAAAATATTTTTCATCATCCTCAGTCCTAAATGATGATATAACTGAATATCTTTGGCCCGTAGTGCAAAGATGAATGATTTTATGATGAATATCTTTGGCCCGTAGTGTAAAGATGAACATGTGTTTAGATGAACATGACCAACAGGTGAATATCTTTTGCCTGTAGTGCAAAGATGAATATTTGATTCAAGATGTATATTGATTGATGTTACAGGGATAAAATATCGATGATGGACTTTTAAATTCATAGATGATAGTAGATTTCATTCTCTACTAAACTCTTCTAATGAATTATTGTTTCCGCTGCAGTTGTTGATTTAAAACTTGTTATCTATTGTATTCTATCAGATTTTTCCCTGTTGAAGACTAAGGATAATTTGTTGTACATTATCTTAGTCATAATATTCTTTACTGGGCTAGTTGAGCTCACCCTTTTCCTTTTGTTCCATTTTTCTTCTAAGGAGACGAGAATATAGCGGGAACTACTCGGGGTGTGGAGTAATGGTTCAAGACAGTTGTTTTAGTAGTCCTCACTATTTTGTGAAATAGTGTATCAATAATTATAATGAGAACTTATTTGAGTGTGGATATTGTCTAGAAGATAATATCTGTATTTAAACTCATAGTTTATGTGTTGTCGTATTTTGCACGATAATTGTATTAATAAAGTTGTAGTTGTTTCTGTACCATGTATTTGGCGACTCAGAATGGGTGATGTATACCTATTTTAGGGGCGTCATAGTTGGTATCAGAGCTTAGGGATATGATCTCTAGTGGAGATCGAGGAATAGAACTAGGAGGGGAGAGACTAGTAAATCCTTCGCTAGTGTGTCCTACCTAAGCTTATTTGTTGGTCGGTCATAATATAGGGGTATTATGTGATTTGTTAATTTGTTAAATTAACCTTTGTTTTATGACAGTATTTGAGAATGTCGACTGAGAATGTTAATAGTGGAGTGAATGAGACCGTGAAGACACCTCTAATCATCAACCAGGTTAATGTGATTAGAGATATCCATGTGGTGATTGAGGTATTAAAAGTTGCACTCAAGCTAGTCGTAGAGGTAACAGCTGAGAGTGAGGAAGAAGAGGTACCTGAGGAGAGTTTATTAGAGGTATTATATGATCAAAATATAGAATTTCAAAATCGTATTCATGAGTTAGAAGAGCGAGCAGTTGAAGAACGACAAAGTGATGGGGAAACAAAAGGATGCAACGATTCAAGCTTGTGTTACCCGATATGTGATTCTTGAATGAAGCACTCTTTGCGTATAAGATGATAAAGTCGAATCGAAATTTGAAAGAAGAAATAACCGAACGAGTGAGAATGAGTGATGCATGGTAAAAGCCGCACAATGCGTTGATATTGTGGAAAGAGATGTCCGATCTAAGAGAGAAGATTTAACGATAACGGAAGACGTCAAAAGCAAAGACCAAAGACCAAAGAACAAATTCTAGGGAAAAGAACGACCGCCAATTAGATGCTACAAATGCGGAGAGGAGGGACATATAGGTCCAAACTGTTCACAGCCTTCCAAGGTATGTTTTAGTTGTGGAAAAGATGGTCACATAGCTTGATTTTGTCCTCAGAGCGAAAATCAAGTCCAAATTTGGAAAGGTGGCACCAAAGGCGGATACTGGAAAAGAGAAAGTCAACGATTCTGGAAGAAGCGTTTGTCGTGGACAAATTCCGAATGCGAGGAACCCGAATGAAGTTAGCACGGTTAGTTAATTATAATTTCTTACGAAGTTTATACCTTATTAGATACCGGTTCTACCCATTCATTTATCTCTCCTGCTTATACTCAACGTTTAAACTTGACTCTGGAGAAAATTAGACTTTGACCTATCTGTGGAAACTCCGTTAGGAAAAACTTTCATCACATCCACTGTTTATAAATCTTGCTTGATTCAAGTTGGCACTATCACATTACCTGTTGATCTTATTTCTTTAAAAATTCTTGCATTTGATGTGACCTTAGGGATTGATTGGTTAACCACTCATCATGCCAAAATTGATTGCTTTTGTAAGGTTGTTAGTTTTCATATTCCTAAGTAACCTGTTATTCGAATTTAAGTAACCAAACCATTGAAGTCAAACTCTTTTATATCAAGCCATAAAGTCATTCGTTTATTGAAAAACGGATGTCAAGTTTTCTTAGCCCATGTTATGGACATGAACAAAAATATATCAGATTTGAATGATATTTCTATTGTTAGTAAATTTCCTGATGTATTTCCTGAAGAATTTCTTGGTTTACTCCCAAAGTGTGATATTGAATTTTGTATCGACTTTGAACCCGGTACAAAACCCATTTCTAAAATCTCATGGCTCCTATTGAACTTCAGGAGTTAAAAAATTCAACTGTAGAAGTTTGTACCCGAGCCTCTATCTGGTGACTTCCTTTGTGGAATACACCGAAGCCAGACTCTCTGTAGGGGACGCCATATTCGTGTGATAGTAAACTGATAGGTACCATTGTGACGTGCTATCCAAGATTGGGATATGAGTCATAGTTGAGAGCAACCTAAGTCAGTAATCAAAATATGTAGTTTTCTAGGCTTAGTTGGTTATTATCGGAGATTCGTGGAAAGATTCTCTCGAATCGATACTCTATTAACTCAGCTGACTCGAAAAGATACAAAATTTGAATGGAGCGAGGAATGTAGAACTCAACATGCGGCAACGACGTTGGCTCGAGCTGATGAAAGATTACGGCCATACCATTCAATACCATCCTGAAAAAAATGAACGTGGTAGCTGACGTGTTGAGCAGAAAATTATATGTGGTTACGAGTGCAATATTGTTAACACAAAGACCCATTTCGTATAACTTACAGAAGATGGAGATAGAGTTAAAGATTCCAAGAATCAACGTGAAGATAACGAATATACGATTAGAATCGACTTTAATCGATAAAGTTAAAACGTTCAAGCTACACACCGAAGCTGATGAATATGAAAAAGGAGGTACAAGAAGTTGTTATTCCAAAAGCGAGAATTGGCGATGTGAGGAAAGCTCAAACCTTCGATTTATTAGTCCATTTTAAATCCTCGATCGAATAGGAACTGTGGCCTATAGACATATTTTACCGCCAAGTATGATGCGTGTTCATAACGTTTTTCACGTATCGATGTTACGTAAATATGTGGACGACCCGAACCACATTATTGAGTTAGAACTAGACCAGATAGCAGAAGATTTAACGTACGAGGAGGTACCAGTCAAGATCTTAGATAGGAAGGAGCGTGTCCTACGCATGTCAATTTCGAGGACGAAATTTCATAAGGAGGGGAGGTTGTAAGGCCCCAACTTTTTATAAATAAAGATTTAATTTCTCTAATTATTATTTTGAAATAGTAAGGGGTTGATTTGATTAATGTGGTTAGTTATGGGTAAAATGCGCAAATATTTTAAATAAGCAAGTGGTTATAAAATACTCATTGTTGTCGGAGAATATTCGTTTGGTCGTGGAATATTCTTCTTTGTCGAGAATATTCGCATTTACCAAGACAACCTTGTAATAGGCCCATAACGAAAAGCAATTGGATGAAGAAAACGACAAGTATAAGTTGTTTATAAATAACGGCGCAGTTGTTACCGTTAATACTGTTGGAATACCCGGTGGTTAAAACACAAGAATCTGGCGTTGTTGTCTGACAAAGAAGACGCCAGATCTTGCACCAATTATTGATTCTTACGTAAGAAGGCACTACTCAATAATTGTTATAGTAATTACTGTTCAGTATTTTATTTTATTGATTCAATAATTGATGCGTTGATTTTTTTATATTACTGTTGTTTCAATAATTTTCACTACACAGTATTTTCTATTATCGAAGAAATAATTCATATTATCTAAATAATATTATTAGAAAACATTATTGGCAATGTCTAGAAAGTTCTGTCTAAGGAGAGGTTTGGTCACCTAATTGCGCGCCAGTAAGGAGAAATTCTTATTGAAAGCCCCTCTTTCTCGGGACCGCCAGTTGTCAATATTGTGATTCTCAGTAATATTATTTGTGAATAATTAATTATTGATTTATATGATGAGGAAAATATTGATTTTATGTAGATATAGATGGAGAAAATTTTTAATGTGACAATTGTTAAAAATTAATAATTTATCTTTTTCTCGATAAAATAATTCATTTAAATATATTATTTTAATAATATATTAATGATGATATTTTTACAATGAATGTGGAATATATGAGTATATGAGGAGGAAGAGTATTTTTGTTGCATTAAATGATTAACACATGTTTTGTGTGTTTTATTGGACCCCATTTCTTGACGAAAATTTGATTATAGCTTGTAAAATCGTCTGTATGTGGATTTCGGTCAATTTCTATTTGGAATTTGGAAAAACTTTCTTCTGTAAAGTTGTCGAGAATTGAATTTCCTATAAAAACTCGTGAGATTCGAATTTTCTGATAAAAAAGCTATTTATTATGAATTATTGAAGTTCCGAAGTTCCGAAATAATTAATTTTTGTAAGTTTAAAATATTTTAAATCACAAAAACGTTTTTGGCAAGTTTGGCGCATGTGTGGCTGATATGTTTGGATTAATGAGGGTGTGCGTAAGAATTTATAATATATATATTATTATTATATTAAATTTTCTGCTTTGGTGTTCTAAGCAATTTCCTATAAATAGGGTGTTTAGGTTATAATTGAAAATCACACTAGAAACTAAAGATTTCTCTCTCTTTCTCTCTCTATAATATTGAGCGTATTTTGTGAGTATTTTAGTACTTTGAGTATTGCTATATACTATATGCAAGTTCTTTCAAAGACTATATCCAAGATTCCGATTAAAGTACTATTCTTTTACGAGGTAAGAGATATTATTTTTTTAAAAAAATGATATTATTTCTTCAATATCATTATGCCGAAATATTGGTTGGAACTTTTTATCAAATTTGAAACTTTTTCATGTCGGGGTTACTATTCATGGGTTACTATTCATGAGTTACTATTCACGAGTTACTATTCATGAGTTACTATTCACGAGTACTATTCACGTAGCATGATGATGTTTTTTGTGAAATTTCTATCTTTTAGTGTCGGAGTCACTATTCACGTATACGACACTATTCACGTATACGGCACTATTCACGAATACGACACTATTCACAGAAAAATTAAATTTTCTTTTATGTGTCCAAGATTGTCTGTTATTGTTCCTATCTTTGATTGGATCTATGTTTTGGTCTTCATTCTTGAATTTTACTCCATTCTGGTTATTTATGAAGTATTTTTGAACTTAGATTATTTAAAGTACGAATCCTTAATATTTGTTCTTTTGTTTCACTAGATTCATTTTCTTTAAAATATTTTTCATCATCCTCAGTCCTAAATGATGATATAACTGAATATCTTTGGCCCGTAGTGCAAAGATGAATGATTTTATGATGAATATCTTTGGCCCGTAGTGCAAAGATGAACATGTGTTTAGATGAACATGACCAACTGGTGAATATCTTTGGCCTGTAGTGCAAAGATGAATATTTGATTCAAGATGTATATTGATTGATGTTAAAGGGATAAAATATTGATGATGGACTTTTAAATTCATAGATGATAGTAGATTTCATTCTCTACTTAACTCTTCTAATGAATTATTGTTTCCGCTGCAGTTGTTGATCTAAAACTTGTTGTCTATTGTATTCTATCAGATTTTTCCCTGTTGAAGACTAAGGATAATTTGTTGTACATTATCTTAGTCATAATATTCTTTACTGGGCTAGTTGAGCTCACCCTTTTCCTTTTGTTCCATTTTTTGTCTCAGGAGATGAGAATATAGCAGGAACTAGTCGGGGTGTGGAGTAATGTTTCAAGACAGTTGTTTTAGTAGTCCTCACTATTTTGTGAAATAGTGTATTAATAATTGTAATGAGGACTTATTTGAGTGTGGATATTGTCTAGAAGAAAATATTTGTATTTAAACTCATAGTTTATGTGTTGTCGTATTTTGCACGACAATTGTATTAATAAAGTTGTAGTTGTTTCTGTACCATGTATTTGGCAACTCAGAATGAGTGATGTATACCTATTTTGGAGGCGTCACAGCTGCAATTGTTTAAGGTCCTCATTGTCATCTTTGAGGTGTGCATGTCTTCCCGATGTTATCGCCGGGTTGGTACAGTGTATCTCGTTGTGAGCGCCGAGATTGAAGCTGGTCGCATTTGAAACAAGAATTTTCGGGGTTATCACCGAAACTGCATTCCTTGGGGTTATCACCAAGGTTGGTGGCTATTCCCATGGTTAGGACTGAGACTGGATACCTCGGGGTTATCTCTGAGATTAATCGCTCTTCTCCGGTGTGTGTTCCGGTATTGGATCCGCATGCCTCGGGGTTACATTCGAGGTTGGAATTGTTACTCCCAGAGTGGGCTCCGGGGTTGATTCTGAGTTTCCGGTAGTATCCGATATGGATTGTCTTTCATGGTTCCCTCTTAAAAGACAAATATGTCCTCTTGCAATGTTAGTGACAGTAGTGCAGAAAATTTTGAGTGTCTAAACCTATAGTGCATGGATAATTTGTGGTCATGATACTAATGAATATCCTTGGTTGTAGTGCAGGGATGATGTGGATTATTTATTAAGCTGAGTCTCAGTGATAAAAGTAATGAAAAACCTTTTAAATCATAGAAGATAGCAGATTGTATTCTCTACTTGACTCTTCTAATGGATTGCTTGTTCCGCTGCAGTTAAACTTGATGTTTGTTATATTTTATCAGTTTAACACTGTTGAAGGCTAATGATAATTTATTCTGCATTATCTTAGTCATAATATTTCTTACTGGGCTAGTTGAGCTCACCCTTTTGCTTTCATTATTCTCTTCAGGAAATGAGAACGTAGCAGGGACTAGCCGGGGAACGGAGTGACGGTCTAGATGATAGCATTAGTAGTCCTCACTATTCTATGAAATAGTGTGATAATAAATGTATTGAGGACTTATTTTGAGTTTGAATACTGTTTAGAAGATAATATTTGTATTAAAACTCACAGCTCATGTTCTATATTTAAGGTTGTATTTGTATTCTGTACCATGTATTTGGCGACTCAGAATAGGTGATTTATACTTATTTTGGGGGCGTCACAGTTGGTATCAAAGCTTAGAGATATGATCTCTGGCTAAGATGTGAGACTAGAACTAGGAGGGGAGAGACGGGGAATTCCTTCGCTAGTATGACCTACCTAAGTTTATTTGGTATTTAATTGGTCGGTTAGAGTATAGGGATAATATGTTACATGTCAATTATCTCTTGTTTTGTGTCAGTATCTGAAATGACATCCGAGAATGTTGAGAATAGCAATGGAGCACAGGAGACCGTTGAGTCTCCACATATCAATAATCAGGATAATGTGCATTAGGAAGGCGACAATCCTCATGTAAACAACAACACTGACCAAATGATGAATGATGGAATGTTCAGAGGCTTTATGCAATTCATGCAACATCAGGCGAGAGCGGCTCCTGTCCAAAATGTAGGTGGAAACACTGGAAACTCTCGGACGGTCACCGCTAAACAGTTCAAGGAGCTAGGACCAATGAAGTTTATTGGAGAGCCAAAACCATATAAGGCGGATGCATGGATAAAGTAGATCACCAAGATATTTGATGTCTTGGGATGCTTCATGGAGCAAAAGGTTCCCTTTGCCACCTTTATGTTGCGAGGAGAGGCAGATTACTTATGGGAATCGGTAAAGCATACTCAACCTGCCGCACTAAAGATGTCTTGGGAGAAGTTCCAAGAACTATTCAACGACAAGTACTTTCCCGAAAGTATTCGGCACATGAAAGAGGTAGAGTTCATCAAGTTGGAGCAGAACAATATGACCGTGTCGCAGTACGAAGTTAAGTTCGCCGAGTTATCTCGGTTTGCGTCTCACTTGGTTGATAATGAGGAGAGAATGACGCGGATGTTTCTAAGAGGTTTAAAACCCGAGATACGTCAATATCTAATTTCTCATAAACTGTGTTTGTATTCAGATGTTGTAAATAGGGCTCAGTTATTGGAGCGCGATAACGAGTCAACGCAACCAAGAGAAAGCAGTCGGCCAAATGATAATACCAGTGGTAGCAGTCATTAACGTGGTGACAACAAACGTGGAGGGAATCAACATGCCAGAAATGGTAACCACTTCGGTGGTAATCATGGCCAAGATAATAAGAATGGACATTTCAAGAAGAGGAGATTCAACAATGATGGAAATACGTCAGCACCAACACCCGTTGTTAAGTAAGGAGAACGACCACCTATCATATGCTTCAAATACGGAGGGGAGGGACATATCAGTCCAAACTGCGCGATGCCATCCAAAGCGTGTTATAATTGTGGAAGAGAATGTCACCTAGCCCAATTTTGTCCTGCACCGAAGACAAGTCCAGTTGGAATGGTGACACAAAATACCATCTCAGACAAGTCAAACCAGTAGTTCAAGGGAGAGCTTTTGTTGTGACCTCCCAGAAAGCAAGGAACCCGAACGAGGTCATCACGGGTAAGCTTATCATAAACTCTTGCAATGTGACGCCCCCAAAATAGGTATACATCACCCATCTTGAGTCGCCAGAGATAAGGTACTGAATACAAATACAACTTAATTATACAACAGTCGTGTGAAATACGATAAAACATAGGATGTGAGTTTTAATACAAATATTGTTATCTATACAATATCCACACTCAATGGAGTCCTCATTACATTTATTATCACAATATTTCACAGAATAGTGAGGACTACTAATGCACCATCTAGGACCATCACTCTGTTCCCCGACTAGTCCCAGCTACGTTCTCATTTCCTGAAGAGAACAGTGAAAGAAAGGATGAGCTCAACTAGCCTAGTAAGAAATATTATGACTAAGATAATGCAGAATAAATTATCAATAGCCTTCAACAGTATAACAACTGATAGAATATAATAGACAACAAGTTTTAGAACAAAAACTGCAGTAGAATAAGCAATCCATTAGAAGAGTCAAGTAAAGTATAAAATCTATTGCTTTCTATGATTTAAAAAGTTTTTCATCAACTTTATCGCTGAGACTCAACTTAATAAATAAAATCAAATCATCCCTGCTCCATGGCCAAGGATATTCATATAATCATCAATGGTCATGACTATACCGAATAATCCCTGGTCATAATCATACCAACAACTGTCCACCAATGAACTACAGGCCAATGAGGACTTTTACCACATCATTCGTCACATTACGATCATGATTATACCGAATAATCCCTAGTCATAATCATACCAAGTCCATCTATACACGTAAGCCAAAGATGACTTTCAACATAATATAAGCATGAGGATGATGACAATTTAATAAAACATCAAGAATAAATTTTAAAGATTTATAAGTTAATTTATCCTGAACTCAATAACGTCCAAATTGTCAACATGATACTGCTTGTGCAGTAAAATTCAAGAATGCTCAGAAGAATATTTCCATGAAAAGATACTGGATGAAGCGCGAATATCAAGGATATTCCACTAATTTCATGGAGTATAGAAGCCAAAGATTTAACCAACTGAGTATAATATAATATATGAAACTGCAAATGGATTTTCACCCGCCATGCGGTAATCCACGTATACAGATCATTTCCACAATTTAATAAGGAATGAATACACAGGATCATTCACCATGCATGTGGTAATCCACATGTACAAAGTAATTTCAATGTAATAATAAAGAATGGAATAATGTAAGGATTCACGATGCGTGCGATAGATAAGACCGACATTGGCAGTTTAGTCCCAATGTAATAATAAATAATGGAACTGTGTCCCACAGAAACGCATGTGATATTCAAGAATAATAAATAAACCAGTCCGCCAGAACGCATAATAAAAAGAACGAAATATTAGAAGAATTTCACCATGTATGCGGTATTAGAGATAAACAAAGTTATTCCAACAGAATAATAAGAATGGAATAATAGAAGAATTTCACCAAGTATAGGGTATCTCGCGTATACAGGTTATTCCAACAGAATAATAAAGAATGGAATAACAGAAGTTCTCTTCATGAATAAGAAAGAAAGAATACCCCTTATGAGTACAACAAATAATATTCCCTACTTTAGAAAAACTGAGTACTGAAGTAGTGAAGTAGCAGAATACTTTTCTTTTTTATCTCTGTAGTTTCTCTCTCTAGAGTTTCAGTGAATTCGTAAGAAATAATGAAGGAATGAGCATCTATTTATAGAAGAATGGACTGAATAGTAACTAATTCATGAACGGTCCATATTGATTTACTTTTAAACGGACGGTCCATATTGGTTTACTATTAAAACTTAAAGCAACAATTCATACCGATTTACTATTAAAACTTTAAACCAAATGATCCATATTGATTTACTATTATACTTTCCACCAAATATCAACCAATATCTTCAACTGGATTCAAAAATTAAGACATCTCCTCATGGAATAATATTGTACCCAAAAATGATTTGGACCAAACAGAAATATATCTTACGGGTGAATAGTACCCCGTGAATAGTAACTCGTGAATAGTAACTCGTGAATAGTAACTCATAAATAGTAACTCGTGAATAGTAACTCATGAATAGTAATTCGTGAATAGTAACTCGTTAATAGTACTCCGACACGAAAAGTGTCCCGAATACCCAATTGAACAATATAACCTCCAGACATTAATTATACTAACACAAATAAGTCCAACACAATGGAACTATAAAATTCATCTTTAATCAACACGAACTTATTCATAATAAATATTATAATTCACAATATTTAACAACCGTGTCGCTCCTGTGAAAGAGGGGCTTTCCATAAGGATTTCTCCTTATTAGCGCCAAGCAATTAGGTGACCAAACCTCTCCTCGATGTAACTTCTAGACATCATCAATATTGCAAATAATAATATGAATAACTTTGTCATCTCAATTATTGATTTAATAATATATCATATTATGTAGATGATATCAGTAACAATAATTGAATCAATAATACGAGAGATATGATGCAAAGAATTATCGTAGTAATAATTGAGTATAACCGAAAGTGACTTCTCACGTAAGCATCAATAATCAATACTTGTGTGTGCTACTATGCAACCACGCCAGACATCGCATACTTTTACTACCGGGTAGTTCAACAGCTTTTAATTCAGTAACACCTCCGCCGTTATTTTTATAGAAAGATATTTTGATATTTTCTAATACGATAATACTTCCATTGTGGGGTCCACTAATGATTGTGATGTCGCATTTAATATCCCTCGTTAAAACGAATATTCCCAACCAATCGAATATTATATAACCACTTGCTTACTTTGCAAAATTTGTAAATATTACCCACAACTATAACATTATATCAAATCCACACCATAATATTCAAAAATATATTTCGAGAAAATTATTCTTTATTCATAAAAGTTGGGGTCTTACAACCTCCCCTTCTTATTAAATTTTGTCCTCAAAATTAGGGTACATACCTAGTATGTCGAAGAGATGAGGATACCTTGACTTCATCTCAGATTCTAACTCCCAAGTCATTTCCTCCACATCGTGGTTTCTCCACAAAACTTTGACTTGAGGTATAATCTTGGAGCATAAAACATGATCCTTTTTATCCAAGATTTTAACAGGCAACTCTTCATACGTTAAATCTTCCTCTATCTCATCTAGTTCTAACTCAATAATGTGGTTTGGGTCTTTCACATATTTACGTAACATAGATATGTGAAAAACGTTATGAACACAAGACATACTTGGCGGTAAGGCGAGTCTATAAGCCACAGTTCTTACTCGCTCAAGAATTAAAAATGGGCCAATGAATCGAGGATTGATCTTTCCTCTCTTTCCAAATCTCGTAACTCCTTTCCATGGAGCAACACGTAACAACACATGATCTCCAATATCGAATTCTACGTCCTTTCGATGAAGATCAGCATAACTCTTTTATCGATCTTGTGAAGTTTTTATACGTTGTCGGATCATTTGAATATTTTCTGTAGTCATACGCACTCAACTCCGGGCCCCAACAACGTTACTTTCACCCACCTCATCCCAAAGATAATCGGAGAACGATACTTTCTCCTATACAATTCCTCAAATGGAGTCATGCCAATAATTGCTTGATAACTGTTGTTGTAGGAAAACTCCACCAACGGTAAGAACTTGTCCCAACTTCCTTTGAAGTCAAGGACACAAAGTCTTAATAGATCTTCAAGAGTTTGAATAGTCCTCTCCGACTGCCCATCCGTCTGAGGATGATATGCCGAGCTAAATCGTAAATCCGTGCCCATAGCTTTCTACAAACTAACCCAAAATCGTGAAGTGAATCTTGGGTCTCGATCAGAAACTATGGATACTGGCATACCATGCAGTCTTACAATCTCATTTATATACATACGAGCAAGTCGTTCAAGTGTATAAGTTTCTCGTATAGGTAAGAAGTGAGCATACTTGGTCAATCTATCAACAATGACCCATATTGCATCTATGCCTTGAGAAACCTTGGGAAGACCAGTAACGAAATCCATGGTAATGTGGTCCCACTTCCATTCTAGAATTTCAAGTGGTTGCAATGGACCTTTTGGTACTTGATGCTCCGCCTTGACTCTTTGACAAGTTAAACACCTTGAGATAAACTCCGCTATCTCTCTCTTCATATTGCTCCACCAAAATGTATGTCGAAGATCATGATACATTTTGGTACTCCCATGATGGATTGCAAACGGTGTGTTGTGTGCCTCCATCATGATTTTATACTTTAATTAAGGGTCGTTAGGAACACAAAGTCTGGAGTTGACTCAAAGTATTCCTTCTTCATCGATTCTTGCTTCCAGAATAGCACCTTCTTGCACTTTCTTCCTCATATGTATCAGCTCCAGGTCTGTAGCTTAAGCAGCTTTAACTTTATCCATTAAAGTCGGTTCTACTCGTATATTTGCCATCATCACATGGGTCCCTGGAGTCCTTAACTCAATCTCCATCCTTTGTAAGTCATACAAAATGGGCCTTTGTGTTAACAATATTGCACTCGTACCCACATATGATCTTCTACTCAATGCATCAGCTACTACGTTCACTTTACCAGGATGGTATTGAATGGTATGATCGTAATCTTTTAACAGTTCAAGCCAACGTCGTTGTCGCATGTTGAGTTCCTTTTGGGTGAAGAAATATTTGAGGCTTTTATGATCCGTATAGATCTCCACCTTCTCTCCATATAGGTAATGCCTTCAAATCTTGAGCGTGAAGACAACAGCTACCAACTCTAGATCATGAGTATGATAATTCCTCTCATATTCTTTGAGTTGCCGAGAGGCATATGCTATGACTTTCCCATGTTGCATGAGAACACATCCTAGCCCTTTGCCCGAAGCATCACTGTAGATGACAAATCCTTCTGAGCCAGATGGTATTGTCAGAACAAGTGCTGAAATGAGTCTTCCCTTGAGTTCTTGAAAACTCTTCTCCAACCGAACTTTGTATCTTTTCGAGTTAGCTGAGTTAATGGAGTAGCAATTCGAGAAAATCCTTCCACGAATCTCCGATAATAACCAGCTAAGCCGAGAAAACTACGTCCTTCGGTCACTGACTTTGGTTGCTCCTAGCTTTGAATTGCTTCAATCTTCGCTGGGTCAATAAATATTTCATGATTTGATATCACATGCCCAAGGAATGCAACTTCCTCAAGCCAAAACTCACATTTCTTCAACTTGGCATAAAGCTTGTTTTCACGAAGCTGTTGGAGTATCAGCCTCAAGTTTTGCTCATGATCTTCATGGCTTTTGGAATATATGAAAATGTCATCAATAAAGACAACCACAAAGTGATCCAAATATTCCTTGAATACTCGGTTCATCATATCCATGAAGGCAGCAGGAGCATTAGTCAATCCAAAAGATATGAACAAGAATTCATAATGCCCGTACCGAGTTCTGAAGGAAGTCTTTGGAATATCCTCAGTTTTAACCTTCAACTGATGATATCCAGAACGAAGATCAATCTTTGAAAATAATTATGCTCCTTGCAACTGCTCAAACAGGTCATCAATGCGAGGTAACGGATATCTATTCTTGATGGTGATGGTTCAATTCTCGGTAGTCAATATAAAGTTGCATACTCCCATCTTTCTTCTTCATGAATAGAACAGGAGCACCCCAAGGAGACGTACTAGGACAAATGAAACCAATGTCTAACCATTCCTGCAATTGGGTCTTTAACTCCTGAAGTTCAATAGGAGCCATTCGATATGGGGCTTTTGAAATAGGTTTTGTACCAGGTTCAAGGTCGATACAAAATTCAATTTCACGCTCTGGGGGTAGGCCAAGAAGTTCTTTAGGGAATACGTCAGGAAATTTATTAACAATAGAAATATCATTCAAAACTGACGTATTTTTGTTTAAATCTGTGACATGAGCTAAGAAAGCTTAACATCTGTTTTTCAATAAATGAATAGCTTTATGGCTTGAAATGACCGTGATTGATTTTAATTGTTTGGTCGCTTGAATTCGCATAATAGGTTGATTAGGAATATAAAAACTAACAACCTTACAAAAATAATCAATTTTTGCATGATGAGTAGTTAACCAATCAATCCCTAAAATTACGTCAAACGCAAGTATTTTTAAAGAAATAAGATCGATAGGTAATGTACGGTTACCGATTTAAATCAAACAAGACTTATAAACCGTGGATGTAATGAAGGTTTCTCCCAACGGAGTTTCAACCGATAAGTCAAAGTCCAATTTCTCCGGAGTTAAATTTAAACGTTGATCGCAAGTAGGAGAAATAAAAGAATGGGTAGAGCCAGTATCAAATAAGGTATATACTTCACTAGAGTTTATGATAAGCTTACCCGTGATGACCTCGTTTGGGTTCCTTACTTTTTGGGAGGTTACAACAAACGCTCTCCCTTGAACTACCGGTTTTATCTTGTTTGGGACAGACTTTGATGCCTCCATCCCAGCTGGACTTGACTTCGGTGCATGACAAAATTGGGCTAAGTGACCTTCTCTTCCACAATGGTAACATGCTTTGGACTGCTGCGTACAGTTTGGACTGATGTGTCCCTCCCCTCCGCATTTGTAACATACAACCGGCGGTCGTTCTCCTTCCTTAAAAACAAGTGTTGGTGCTGACGTCCTTCCATCATTACTAAATCTCCTCTTCTTGAAACTCCCACTTTTATTGTCTTGGCCATGATTACCACCGAAGTGGTTACCATTTCTGGCATGTTGATTCCCTCTACGTTTGTTGTCACCTCTTCGATGACTGTTATCACTGGTATTTTCATTCTGCCGGCTGCTTTCTCTTGGTTGCATTGACCCGTTATCGCGGTCCAATAACTGAGCCATATTTACAACATCTGAATACAAACACAGTTTATGAGAAATAAGATATTGACGTATCTCCGGTTTCAAACCTCTTAAAAACATTCGCGTCATTCGCTCCTCATTATCAACCAAATGGGATGCAAACTGGGATAACTCCGCAAATTTAGCCTCGTATTGCGACACGGTCATATTGTTTTGCTCCAACTTGATAAACTCTACCTCCTTCATGTGACGAATACTTTTGGGAAAGTTTTTGTCGTTGAATAGCTCTTGGAACTTCTCCCAAGACATCTTGAGTGCGTCAGGCTGGGTACGCTTTACAGATTCCCACCAGTAATCTGCCTCCCCTCGCAACATAAAGTTGGTAAAAGGAACCTTTTGCTCCTCGGAGTATCCCAAGACATCAAATATCTTGGTGATCTGCTTTATCCATGCATCCACCTTAAGTGATTTTGGCTCTCCAATAAACTCCGGTGGTCCCAGCTCCTTGAACTATTTAGCGGTGACCGTCCGAGAGTTTCCAGTGTTTCCACCTACATTTTGGACAGGAGTTTCTTTTGCCTGATGTTGTACGAATTGCAGAAAGCTCCTAAACATTCCGTCGTTCGCCATTTGGTCGGTGTTGTTGTTCACCTGAGGATTATTGTCTTCCTGTTGCATATCCTGAGTATTAATCTGTGGTGACTCCACGATCTCATGTGCTTCATTGCTTATCTAAACATTTTCGGATGCCATTTTTCAAACTGCCACAAAACAAGGGTTAATTAATATATCACATATTATCCCTATACTCTGACCAACCAGTTAAATACCAAATAAACTTAGGTAGGTTATACTAGCGAAGGAATTCCCCGTCTCTCCCCTCCTAGTTCTTATCTCACATCTCAGCCAGGGATCATATCCCTAAGCTTTGATACCAACTATGACGCCCCCAAAACAGGTATACATCACCCATCTTGAGTCACCAGATACAAGGTACTGAATCAATACAAAATACAACTTAATTATACAACATAATTCACGTGAAATACGATCAAAACATAGTCAATGGAGTTTTAATACAAATATTGTCATCTAGACAATATCCACACTCAATGGAGTCTTGAAGAGAACAGTGAAAGAAAGGGTGAGCTCAACTAGCCCAGTAATAAATATTATGACTAAGATAATGCAGAATAAATTATCAATAGCCTTCAACAGTATAACAACTGATAGAATATAATAGACAACAAGTTTTAGATCAAAAACTGCAGCAGAATAAGCAATCCATTAGAAGAGTCAAGTAAAGTATAAAATCTACTGTCTTCTATTATTTAAAAAGTTTTTCATCAACTTTATCGATGAGACTCGGCTTAATAAATAAAATTGAATCATCCCTGCTCCACGGTCAAGGATATTCATATAATCATCAATGGTAATGACTATACCGAATAATCCTTGGTCATAATCATACCAACAACTGTCCACCAATGAACTACAGGCCAATGAGGACTTTTACCACATCATTCGTCACATTACGGTCATGATTATACCGAATAATCCCTAGTCATAATCATACCAAGTCCATCTATGCACGTAAGCCAAAGATGACTTTTAACATAATATAAGCATGGGGATGATGACAATTTAATAAAATAGGTTCAAGAATAAATTTTAAAGATTTATAAGTTAATTTATCCTGAACTCATAACGTGCAAATTGTTAACATGATACTGCTTTGTGTAGTAAAATTCAAGAATGCTTAGAAGAATATTTCCATGAAAAGATACTGGATGAAGCGCAAATATCAAGGATATTCCGCTAATTTCATGGAGTATAGAAGCCAAAGCTTTAACCAACTGAGTATAATATAATATATGAAACTGCAAATGGATTTTCACCCGCCATGCGGTAATCCACCTATATAGATCATTTCCACAATTTAATAAGGAATGAATACACAGGATCATTCACCATGCATGTGATAATCCACATAGATGTGTTATTTCAATGTAATAATAGAAGGATTCACCATGTATGCGATGATAGATCGCACCGAATGTTATTCCCAATGTAATAATAAATAATGGAACCGGTCCGCGCCGTAAACGCATACACAGTGATATTCTCGACATAATAATAAATAATGGAACCAGTCCCACAGAACGTTATGCATAAAGATATTCCGACAAAATAATAAAGAACGGAATATTAGAAGAATTTCACCATGTATGCGCTACTTCGCATAAACAGGTTATTCCAACAGAATAATAAGAATGGAATAATAGAAGAATTTCACTAAGTATAGGGTATCCCGCGTATACAGGTTATTCCAACAGAATAATAAAGAAGGGAATAACAGAAGTTCTCTTCATGAATAAAAAAGAAAGAATACCACTTATGAGTACAATAAATAATATTCCCAACTTTAGAAAAACTGAATACTGAAGTAGTGAAGTAGCAGAATACTTTTCTTCTTTCTCTCTATAGTTTCTCTCTCTAGAGTTTCAAAGGAATTAAGTAAGAAATAATGAAGGAATGAGCTTCTATTTATAGAGAATGGACTGAATAGTAACTAATTCATGAACGGTCCAGATTGATTTACTTTTAAATAGACGGTCCATATTGGTTTACTATTAAAACTTAAAGCAACGGTCCATACTGATTTACTATTAAAACTTTAAACCAACGATCCATATTGATTTACTATTATACTTCAACCAACGGTCTAAAAAATTAGCACATCTCCTCATGGAATAATATTGTACCCAAAAATGATTTGGACCGAATAGAAATATATCGTACGGGTGAATAGTACCCCGTGAATAGTAATTTATGAATAGTAACTCATGAATAGTAACTCGTAAATAGTAACTCATGAATAGTAACTCGTGAATAGTAACTCGTGAATAGTACTCCGACACAAAAAGTGTCCTGAATACCTAATTGAACAATATAACCTCCAGACATCAATTATACTAACACAAATAAGTCCAACACAATGGAACTATAAAATTCATCTTTAATCAACACGAACTTATTCATCATTAATATTATAATTCACAATATTTAACAACCAGTCGTCCTGTGAAAGAGGGGCTTTCTCGATAAGGATTTCTCCTTATCGGCCGCAATTAGGTTACCAAACCTCTCCTCGATGTAACTTCTGCACATTGTCAATATTGTAAATAATAATATGAATAACTTTGTCGTCTCAATTATTGATTTAATAATATATCATATTATGTAGATGATACTGTAATAATAATTGAATCAATAATATGAGAGATATGATGCAACAATTACTATAGCAATAATTGAGTATAACTGGGTGACTTCTCACGTAACCATCAATAATCAATACCGTGTGCTACTATGCAACCACACGTATTACTGTACTTTTACTACCGGGTAGTTCAACAGTTTTAACGGTAACACCTCCGCCGTTATTTTTATAGAAAGATATTTTTGTCATTTTTTAACTACGACAATACTTTCGTTGTGGGGTCCACCAATGATTGTGCCGTAGTACGAATATTCCCTGTTAAAACGAATATTCCTCGACCAACCGAATATTATATAACCACTTGCTTACTTTGCAAAATTTGTAAATATTACTCACAAGTATAACATTATATCAAATCCACACCATAATATTCAAAAATATATTTCGAGAAAATTATTCTTTATTCATAAAAGTTGGGGTCTTACATGCAAAGTCTATACCTTATTTGATACCGGTTCTACCCATTCTTTTATTTCTCCTACTTGCGCTCAACGATTAAATTTGACTCCGAAGAAATTAGACTTTAACTTATATGTGAAAACTCTGTTGGGAGAAACCTTCATTACATCCACTGTTTATAAGTCTTGTTTGGTTCAAATCGGTACCCTCACATTACCTGTCGACCTTATTTCATTGAAAATACTTGCATTTGATGTGATTCTAGGGCTTGATTGGTTAACTACTCATCATGCAAAAATTGATTATTTTTGTAAGGTTGTTAGCTTTCATATTCCTAATCAACCTATTATGCGAATTCAAGCAACCAAACCATTAAAATCAATCACTGCCATCTCAAGCTATAAAGCTATTCGTTTATTGAAAAACGGATATCAAGCTTTCTTAGCTCATGTCACAGATTTAAACAAAAATAGGTCAGATTTGAATGATATTTCTATTGTTAATAAATTTCCTGACGTATTCCCTGAAGAACTTCCTGGCCTACCCCAAGAGCGTGAAATTGAATTTTGTATCAACCTTGAACCCGGTACAAAACCCATTTCTAAAGCCCCATATCGAATGGCTCGTATTGAACTTCAGGAGTTAAAGACCGAATCATGAGAATTGTTAGACATTAGTTTCATTCGTCCTAGTACGTCTCCTTGGGGTGCTCCTATTCTATTCGTGAAGAAGAAAGATGGGAGTATGCGACTTTGTATTGACTACCGGGAATTGAACCATGTCACCATCAAGAATAGGTATCTGTTACCTTGCAATGATGACATGTTTGACCAGTTGCAAGGAGCACAATTCTTTTCAAAGATCAATTTTCGTTCTGGATATCATCAGCTGAAGGTTAAAACTGAGGATATTCCAAAGATCGCCTTCGTAACTCTTCGATGCGGGCATTATGAATTCTTAGTCATATCTTTTGGATTGACTAATGCTCCTGTTGCCTTCATGGATATGATGAACCGAGTATTCAAGGAATATTTGGATCACTTTGTGGTCGTCTTTATTGATGACATCCTCATATATTCCAAAAGCTGTGAAGATTATGAGCAACACTTGAGGCTGATACTCCAAAAGCTTCGTGAAAACAAGCTTTATGCCAAGTTGAAGAAATGCGAGTTCTGGCTTGAGGAAGTAGCATTCCTTGGGATCGTAGTATCAAGTCATGGAATATCTGTTGACCCGGCAAAGATTGAAGCTATTCAAAGCTGGGAGCAATCTAAATCAGTGACCGAAGTATTAAGGAAATAAATATATATTATTAAATATAATAAGTATCAAATGTCTATATTGTCCTTGTATTGAAAAAAGAGATTGTTATTTATTGGGCAAAAAATAATAAGAAAACTAAAGTTATATTTAATATTTGGGGTAATATTGAAAACTAAGTCATTAATACTTACTTAGAATTCTAAAACATCATATATTAAGAGATAAAAAATTTCTCTAAAACGTCTTATATTAAAGGCACGGAGAGAGAGTATAAAAATACTTATAAGGGCTATTTAATACTTTCAATATGTTTTATTTTATCTATATCTATATTGTCTATATTATAAAGCCTCGATGGGAGGTTGATGATTTTGTTTCATACTCTCTTTTCTCATTTGTCCCTATAATTTTAGATATATTATTATTATTTTTAAATTTTAATTTTAATCTTTGTATCTATCTAAGTCTTTCAAATTAAATTATAAAATTATTATTTTATCTCTATAATTTACACACGTAACACACGTATATATACTACCCATACGCTAATAAAACTAGAATATAGGCCCAACATATTTTTATAATTAAATTAAGTAAACTGCATTGAACAAAGACTAACCATCATATTTTTTTCCACCACAAATTCAGTCTGACTATCAAATTAAATCTTAACATAAGAACCAAATCTTTCCTAGATTTACTTGGAATATTTTTAATCACGCCGTACGCTAATCATAAAAAAAGACAAAAATAATCTTCATTAATTAATATTAATACTACTAGATAAGAGAACACTAATAACTTAAAATATGTGCACGAGGACAAAGTAACAGTCTATTTAATTAAAATATTTTTCCAAGTGTTTCCCAACTCATTGTGTTGCTTTTTGTATTATATTTTGTTGTTGAAAGTTTCATGTTTTTCATCTAATCTCTTTGCTAATGGTTTTTCTTTTATTTGATTCATTCTATTTAATATAACTATATAAGGGAGCAACCGACAGTTTCCAGCAATTACTTTAAGGTGTCGTATGTAGAAAACATATTGATCTTTTAGAGTTTGTTTCGCTATCAAGGTTTGCGATGTTTGGAACTTCAAACGCAGTGTTTTAATTTTAATGTGTTGTGTTTGAGGCATAAACGTTGTGTTTGTAAATTAAATAAATTATGTTTAAAATAAATTGTTATTAGATGACAAGATTTTTAAGTGCGTTTGAATTTTCAAACGCTCTAAACACCGTGTTTAAATTTTCAAACGCTCTAAACACACCAAACGTTATAAACACTGAGTAACCAAATAGTTCAGTAAATATAATGCCATAACTTGTACATAATTTTAATTTTAAAAAAATTTTATCTTGCTTTTTATAAGCTGAAAAGTCGGCACATCTTTATCAAAAGATATATAATTTTTTGTTTTAATCTAAAATGTCATTTTTATTTTTCAAATGTCTAATGATCAGAGAACTTTCATTTAATGCCATCAATATTCTATTTAATTAATTTGAGCTAGGAGATTTGAAGGGGAAATAACAAATTCTCTTAAAATGAGGTACAATGTCCAAGATGCATCTCTAGTCTCTACATTACAAATGGACTAAACTGGTTAAATTATATCATCATCTGCTGTTGTTGCCCTTCTCTCTTTGGGGTTTGAACCAGTTTGAGTTGTTGTTTTTTTATTATAGGCTTCATTTTTTTGTTATTAATAACAGAAAATTTTGGAAGTAACACAAACTTTACATGTACTCCCTCCGTTCTTTAATATAGGTCATTTTAGACATGTGCACAAGAATTAAGGAAATGATTGAAAAACATTAACTATACTATCAATTGTCTATAATACCCCTCACCTCACTTATCTCATAAATATGGATCAAAAAATTAGATTAAATAATAAGGGGCAATTTGGGAAAAATAGTGATTAATTCTCCTAGATAACCACAAACGACAAATAATTAAGAATAACAAAAAAAGTCTAAAACAACCTACATATAAGAATGGAGGGAGTAATTAATATGGAGACATTGGATATGGAGTATGAGAGAATGTGTAAGAATTTTGATATATATATATAAAGTTTGAATCTTAAGTTCATCCCTTATTTAACTCACTCGAAATTTCTCTTTTTTTAGAGACGACTCCGGCGAAGGTTAAGAGATATAACTGTCGTTTCATACTTTTAGCGACGGACAATATATAGCGTCGCTAAAAATATAGACCACGGTTGTATGAATCGAATCGTCGTCGAAATCCGTCGCTAAAATTGGTGACCGAGTTTCTATGAGTTGAATAAATGATTTGTACCAAGATCCTAATTCATATATATATACTTGATAAAAGTTTTACACTTATTTTAGACACTTTTCACTTTCAAAGACTTTTGTTGTTCTGACACAAAAATATTGGTTTGTTATTATTAGCTGGCGGAGAAATAATATAATTTCAATCTCCAATAAAAATCAAGGCAAAATCACAACTAAAATTTCCATATACTTTTCTAACATAAAATGTACAAAATATTATTACTCCAAGAATATGTATACTCAAATCTCAACCAAAGGTAAAAGAAAAATCAACTAGAAGATGAAAAATGAGATTGAAATATATAGTTTAGAACTTAGAGCTTCAAAGACAAGTCAAGCTTTAGCGACGCTTCCCGTTTAGTCTCCTTCAATCCGCCACCATTTCCCGAAATATACCCACCAATCTTTTCCTCCGGCAAGAAACCTATTGTACTCCTGACCATCTCAAATCTACCCACACTGCCGCCTCGGGATGATGGATCTGTCAGCACACTCGCCGGGAAATTCTCCACCGCTAGCCTCCCGACAGCCGGTTGTTGATCATAGTGTCGGTAAATGTTGTTGTGTCGGTAAAAACTAGACATATAGGAATTAGAATTAGAATTAGGCTTGTGAATCATTGAATGTGCCTGAATTCCAAGAGACCTATTACAAGAAGCTCCATAAAGAGGAAGAGAAGCCATGTTAGAATAATGGTAAGAGTGTCCGAAAGCCGCCGCGGCTGCCATTAAAGGTTGGCAAAATCTTTGCCCTCTTTTAGCCAAATTCCTCTCCTTTTTGTGAGCATTTTGATGACCCCCCAAGGCTTGTGAACTATAAAATTTTCTTTGACAATAATTGCATGAGAAAATTCTCGACTCGGAATTTTCGGATGGTTTTAGGGTTTCTGGTGAAATTTGGGATGATCCCAAATTCAAGCTATCAATAAGATTGAGCCCTATTTCTTCTCCTTCTAATTCTTGTATGTTTTCTTCTGGATTTGAAGAAATATTGCCTGATGAAAATTCTTTGCTTAGTGACTCCATAGGAAGGAAAATTCCAAGCCTTTTTCTTTTGGTGGGATTGTGAAATTTTGTCATGGTAAGCAGAAACAAAGGATTAAAAGGAATTGTGGAAGTTAAAGTTTTATACTATAATATGTGGAAGAAGACTATGTTTACTAAATAGGAAAGTGAATGAGAGAAAATAGGTACTTAATAGTAACTCTCTAAGTATTACATCAGTAATTTAGTAGTCTATAAAGGGTGTAAATGTTATTTTCAATACTTTCAATGCCAGAGTGATATATTACCTCCGTCTCACAATAAATACTTTTTTAGGCTTAATATTTTTTCCTAAAATAAGTGATGTGTTAGAACTCCAATACAAATTTTGCAATATTTTCTCATATATGCCCTTATGCATTCAATGGTATTTATTGCATCTTACCATCACTACAATTAAATGACACTCATTAACTCTTCAACTTCAAAGAAAATATATTAATGGTATTTTTGCCATTTTAACTTGTGTATTAGTATGTGTGATTTAAGCTAAAAAAGCACTTATTATGGGACGGAGGTAGTATTTATTTAGTCGAAGTTATTTAAAGTCAGATTAATTACATTAGTCAAGCTCACATATTTCTATAAAATGATTCTAAAAGGCCAATTTTCAATGGCTATTGATGATGAGCAATGCGAGATCAATATTTAGGAATAAGAAACATTAAAAATATAAATTACGCTGAAACGAGTATAAAAGTATTATTAATATTTACTTTGCAACATAAATATTAATTTGTATTATCAATAACACTAAAATTAAGGAAGATAATTTGATTCGAAACCTTATCAAAACTAGGTAAATTTTATTCTCTCTGTTCCTTAATATAAGTCATTTTAGAGGAGTATTTTTATTCATTAATATAAGTCGTTTGAGAATTTCAAGTAAGCATTAATTGCTTAGTTTTCAATATTACCCCAAGTATTAAATATAACTTTGGTTCTCTCACTATTTTTTGCCAAATAAATAACATTCTCTTTTTTTAATATAAGAACAATATAGACAATTGATATTATATTTAATATTATACAATTATTTTGTTAATACTTGTGCATAACTCTAAAACGACTTATATTAATGAACGGATGGAGTATTGCATTAGATAATATTTGTGTTAGAATTTGAGTTTAAATTGAAGTGGGTATCATTAACTATTTGAAATGATTCTACATATCAGTGTGTTATATTCCATGAGTAGATTAAATTAAGTATTTGGAAGCTCAAATCCATGGAGTAATAAATGAGAAATTAACTCACAAAGATCGCCCTTGAAAATTGGAAATGATAATAAATATTTGTGTGAAGCCAAGTCCTAATTAGAACTAAATATTAAATGAGTTTATATACATTAAAGTTGCCCTTGGGTTTGGGCCCTAAGGGGCACCCCACCTTTGTGGAAGGAAGATGACCTGGCCAAGGCTTGGTTCGAACCCACACGCACGCCGTCGCCGTTGATCGGTCGGCCTGGCTCGAGCCACATGGGTTTGGGTCGTTGTATATAATTTTTTGGACAAAATTTATTTAAATCTTTGTTAGGAATAAGCATGTGAATGATATTCCTGTTTATATATGATTTGATTATGATATATATGAATGAATATGCAAGTATGCTTGTATCAAGAAAAGTTGTAAAGTCCTTTGATAGATAATAGGAACATATGTACAAGGACTTAGAATGAATTGATCAAATGTGTTAGGTTGATCCTACATAAGCAAAACAGTTTTGTAAAGTACTTAAAAAGAAATGATGTACAAGGACTATAAATGTAGAAAGATCAAGCTTGTTATGTTGATCTTATAATGTAATAGATAGGCTTGTCTGATCGTCGAGCACTGCACCAGAAATCGTAGTCTGTCAAGAGAGTTAAGGAAAACTCGAGAGCTATCAAGGCAGAATCGTAGTCTGCAAGATAGTAGATCTCGAAGTTCGTAGACTGACAGGAGAGACAAGGAAGGATCGTAGTGTGTCGAGAAGAGCTTCCTCGGAGTCGTAGTCTACTGAGAAAGTCATGTTCGTAATCGTGAGACAAATTGCCTCACGAGCCGACCGAAAGCATCTGCCGGGCCAAGTCAAGAATCGTAGACTACACTCGGAGTCATAGAGTCTACTAATCATATCAGAGGCAGAGATCGTAGTCGAGCAAGATCAGATGAAGACAACAAGCATAACGACAGAAATCGTAGAGTGTCAATATCTGATCTCGGAGTCGTAGTGTCTGCACAGCCGAAGCTTAATCGTAGAGTGCAGAACTAAGGCCCCAACAGATGTGCTCACAATGCCAAGGCTGAATCGTAGAGCAAACACGATTCTCAATAAATAAGCACTCCCAGAATATCCAAAGTATGAAGCCTCTGGTCTAAGCTGCAAAGTTACATCCAACCTGAAGGAAACTAGAGAGCACTCAACGAATGACATGCAAGCTAACAGAAGATCTAAGTACCAACCCAATCAGGATTTAGATTGAGTTGTTAAGCCATTCAAGTTGAAGTCTTCCACAAGTTGATCAGAAGAAGACTTCAATCAAAGTAACTGACTGAAAAAAGTCAGCAAGTGTAGTATCTGTCAAGTGAACAGAAGACAACGATCTTGGGATTAACCAGGATCGTAGTGTTTGCCAAACAAAGAAGGAACTGATGGAGTGTACACAAAGATACTGGTCAGCCTATGAAGAACAAGGATAAAGTGATTAAGCATTGGGTCAGTCCATTGATGATAAGTGAATGGGAGATCACAAGGAGAAAGCGAGCTGGACACGCCACAAATCTGAAGTGTCTTGCTCTTCAGAAGGGGCCAGAACAAGGAGTCAAGCCATCAGTATATGAGAACAGTCGAAGTAAACAGAAGTGTTGAAGCACTACACAAAAGAAGGAAGATGTGTTCTACATTGAAGATCCAATCAACACTCTTCAGGATCGTAGTGTTTTCTCAACCTGTCAAGGAGTAACATTCAACAAGACACTACAATCAGGTCCAAGAAGATATGCATCAGAATTGTAGAGTTTGATCATCTGAAGATTGAAGCATTGGCAATGGTTCAATCTGAAGATTGATATTCGAACAGAGCATATTGAGAGCATAGATGGAAAAGGACAACCTCTGATCGAGAAATCAGAAGGAAGCAATTAAGTCGACTACCTGCCCGAGACATCAAAGTGACATCTCTTACAGGGTAGGTGACACAGTAGACTGCAGTGTCAGAAAGTCATGACATGTCACATTTGCAGTCTACACTAAATAACTCGAGATCTTTGAATCAATTCAAATAGCTTTGAACGGCTATATACCAATGGGAAGATTGGGAAAGAGTATAAATTAACAGAGCTTCAAAGATCAAGAGTTGCTGATGATTGCTACAATTGCAGAATCGTTAAGTTGTTAGAATGTTGTCTTGTTGACTCTACGAGTTCTACCAGAGCTTTACATGAGCAAGTCTCAGTGACAGTGAGACTACGAAGGTGGAAGTGAAGCAGCCTTATAAGAAGGACTTAAACAGACTAAAGCTTCACTCAACAAAGATGAGAATGCCACTGAAGATGGCAACCAAGCTGAGAGCTGAGAAGGACAAGAAGAAAACATTCAGAAGAGTGGCAGAGCAAAGAGAAGATCCAGAGAGCCACTCTATTAATCACCATGAACCTAAAGATGAACCAGAACAAGTGCAGAACCATGTCTGCCAACCAGTCAAGAAGGGTTCAAGGAATGGTGATGGTGCACAGCTGAAATCATATGAAGATAAACAGAACAGAATGAATATCAGCTGCACCAAAGAAGATGTGGTTCAGACTCGAAGGAGAATGCAAAGAGGACCACACCAAGCTGCTAAGTACATAAGATGTTCAAGATTAAAGACATCTTAGTAGCTCAACACCAACAACAATAACATCAACATCAACAAGAAGCCAAGGCCTGAGGGGTCCTTGACCGGAGGGACTAAATGAAGTTCCAAGCCTGCTGGGCTTGAAGAGTTCCTAGGGAACTAGAGAAGTTCCAAGGCTACTAGCCTTGAAGAGTTCTTAGTGAGCTGAAGCTCGAAGGATGCTGGCCCTGAAGAAATCTCAATGATTCAGGGTGCTGCCCTTCCTTAGTGGAAATCCTACTAGTTGAAAGCAGAAGAGTGGATTAGGAGCTTGAGTCTTTGAACCACTTAAAATCCCTTGTGTCTTTTATTTTATGTCATGTAAATTATGTACTTAACTGCTATAACTGCTATGTATGTATTAACTGTTTACCACTGAACTAACTCTAAGAATAATGTATGTATGATTATGAATATATCAATGAAGGGGATCTTTACTTATTCCGTTGTGCTTGAAAAGATTCTTATGTTTGTCATATGCTAAATCATTAGCAATACAAAATAAATGAGAAAAGTATTTGAAATTAAAAGTATCTATTCAACCCCTCTTCTAGATCTATTATGTGCCTACTGGGAACTAACAATTGGTATCAAAGTAGGTTCTCATGCTATATTTAAAAGCTATTCGCTTTGAGTCTAATCCTAGGCACAAACATTTTTCTAAACTTAGTTTAGTAGTAAGTCACTTATAAATACAGATGAGCTAACACGTTGGAAATATTGTGTACAGGTAAATGTGTATAAACACCTGGAGCTGCTCAGATTGGTCCAGGTTCTTAAAAGCCATTACAACAAGACCAATCCTTGGCCGTAGTCAATATTGTAGTCTGAAGACCAGACTAGGAAGCTCAAAAGACATCAATAAAAAAGAGTCAAACATCCACTAGCCTGAAAGAAGAAAAGGCCATACATGCTAAGAAAGGCTTATCCAGAGAACAAAAAACTTCTCAAATATGTATTTGGCCGACCAATAGCTGGATGCAAACCTTGTGGACTCAAGGATGTCAAAGAACTAAAGATGCCAAGACACTCTTAGCCTGCATCTTCAAGATCATGACTGATTGATTGAAGGACAACTGGAGCAACAAGCTGTCAGAAGCAAATGGTAAAGTATGCACATTAATACCTAACCTCAGTATATCTAAGTTAAATTACTGTTAAGAAACTGATAGTAGAAAGGTACGGTTCCTCAATAATATAAATATATACATCATGTTGCACCACCTTATGCACTATAACAATATTCTATCAAGAGACCATACTCTACCTAAAAAGGGGAAGAGAGAAAGTACAGTGAGGTTGGAAACTCAAATGCTAACAAACTTTCTCTCCATCCAAGCTTTAGGTTGAAGATAACATCTTGAAAGAAGTCTGAAATAGGTCATAAGCATATCAAGGTTTAACTAATCTTAAATGGAGTAATCTTTGCCGATGAGTTAGAATGTATATTCAAACATATGTTCTAAGTTTTTGATAACACATAGAGAATGATCAGTTCTACAAGAGTATCTTGAAGATTCGTAGAAACTGATCACCTCCATGAATCAACTAGATGCAAATAAGTGATAGAGTTGATTCTCACTCTGTGAACATTTAAACTCTGTGAACATAACCAATCAAATGATGAAACCATAAAAGAAAAAGAGTGTTTTATTAAAATGGCTAATCTTACACACACTTATCATCATGCATCTCATAATATAATATCTAAATTAGTTATATGTATGAATATGATTGCTGGTGATCAATATGATGATAATTCTAATATATGTGGAATAAGGATTTTAAAGGCTAACCTAGCAGGACCCATTCAACTATGGGTACCAAAAATAGAAATATATCTAACCTGCAGGCACTTGGTCTATCTGACCACACTAAGGAATGATGAAGCAGAAAACTTCAGTCAAGAAGATTCAACCAACAGAAGGCTTAAGATTGTTCAGAAATGATTCTGATAAAATTCCTATATGTCAAAGCCTGTCCTTGAAGACCTGCTGAGCTAATCTGAATGAAGCTCACATGGCTGCTGATCTTTATATGGAAGCAGTCTATTCAATCTAAGATGAAAAGGGTCTTATGTGCTCAATAATGCAAAACATGTCATATGAGAATAATCCTCAAGGAAGCTTACATCAGAGGATCATCAAGCATCAATCATGAGGAACTCATTACGGGAGCAGAACTCCACAAGTACACACTGACAAGGAAAACTACTTTCGTAGTGCTGTCAAAGGATCATAGAATGATCAATCCTAAAGATACCCATTTCTACTATACAAGAAGATTTAATGACTTCTGCCAGAATGAGATATGCAAGGCTGCATTCTGATATAGATAAAGAAGAAGAACTTATGTCTCTCTGAGAAAAAGTATCAACTATGTGGGAGCAGTGATCTGCTAACAGAACAACATCTCTAAAATAGTAGAGACATATTATGATGCAATGTACTAGTTACAGAGTCCCAAAACTTTGTGACTGACAAACCAAATGAAGATCCATAGTTAGTAGGAACGTCTCAAAATGTACTACTGTAACAATCTAGAATTTTAATTTGTAATTTTAAATATTTATTGAATTATATAAATATTTAATGGATGTATTTATTATTGAATAAATATTTGTTTAATTTGATTTGATTTGATTTGGTTAATTATTTGTTTAATAAATAATTAATGGGCTAAGGAAATTAATTATTATGAGATAATATTCTAATTTAATTTAATAATTAAGTTAGAGAGTGTATAATGATTAAATGATTTATTCAATAAATTGTTATTATAATTAATTAAATTAAGTATGAAAACTTAATTAAATAAAGTGTGACAAATAACTATATTATAAAGGAGTTATTAAAATAAATTAAAGGAGTTTAATTTAGTTTTACCAAATAAGGATTAAAGATATTAAGTATTTAATTTTTAAAGGGTTTTGCCTAATGGAGCCTTTTGGCTTTTGGATTTTTGATTTTTGAATTATTAATAATATAAATAAAATAAATAAAAAAATAAATAATATATATTTATAATCTATACGTTATATTTTGTAACTGATATTAATTATTAGGCTTATTACAGCCATATCAGTTTCTTTTTACGCATTTTGTTATCAGTTGGGTTTTGTTTACGCTCTAGTTATTTTCCAAGTCTGAGAAGAATTTTTACAGAATAGAGAAAATTAGAGAGAGTTTGAGAGAGCCTGAGAGAATCAAGAGAGAAAGTTCTAAGTTTTTTCAAGCTATTCACAGTGGTTAACAAGGATTTCTTAAGTATGTTACATAACCTTAACATATATGATTTATGCCATAATTTCTAAGTCTTTGTGTTCTTGAATTTCACTGCGTATAAATTTTTTACAAAATTGTATGTAAACCATATTTTTATAATTGGTTATGAAATTATTTGTAATTGTAATTGTAATTGTTATATATATATATATATATATATATATATATATATATATATATATATGTGACGCCCCTAAAATAGGTATACACCACCTATTCTGAGTCGCCAAATACATGGTACAGAAACAAATAAAACTTCAAGAATACAATTGTCGTGCAAAATACGACAACACATATAATGTGAGTTTGAATACAAATATTATCTCGATGAGGCGATACAAACTCAAAAGGAGTCCTCATTACAATTATTGATACACTATTTTACAAAATAGTGAGGACTACTAAAACAACTATCCTGAACCATCACTCCATACCCCGGCTAGTTCCTGCTATCTTTTCACCTCCTGAGAAGAAAAATAGAACAAAAAGGAAAATGGTGAGCTCAACTAGCCCATTAAAGAATATTATGACTAAGATAATATACAATAAATTATCATTAGTCTTCAACATGGAAAAATCTGATAAAATATAATAGACAACAAGTTTTAGATCAACAACTGCAGTGGAAACAACAATCCATTAGAAGAGTCAAGTAAAGAATGAATTCTACTATCTTCTAAGATTTAAAAGTCCATCATCAATATTTTATCCCTGTAACATCAATCAATATACATCTTGAATCAAATATTCATCTTTGCACTACAGGCCAAAGATATTCATTTGTATCACCAGTTGGTCATGTTCATCTCAACACCTGTTCATCTTTGCACTACGGGCCAAAGATATTCATCAGTTAATCATTCATCTTTGGGAAATACGTCAGGAAATTTATTAACAATAGAAATATCATTCAAATCTGACGTATTTTTGTTTAAATCTGTGACATGAGCTAAGAAAGCTTGACATCCATTTTTTAATAATCGAATAGCTTTATGGCTTGAGATGACCGTGATTGATTTTAATGGTTTGGTCGCTTGAATTCACATAATAGGTTGATTAGGAATATGAAAGCTAACAACATTACGAAAACAATCAATTTTAGCATGATGAGTAGTTAACCAATCAATCCCTAGAATCACGTCAAATGCAAGTATTTTTAAGGAGATAAGATCGACAGGTAACGTGCGGTTAATGATTTGAATCAAACAAGATTTATAAAAATAGTGGATGTAATGAAGGTTTCTCCCAACGGAGTTTCAACAGATAAGTCAAAGTCTAATTTCTCCGGAGTCAAATTTAAACGTTGAGCGCAAGTAGGAGAAATAATAGAATGGGTAGAACAGGTATCAAATAAGGTATAGATTTCACTAGAGTTTATGATTATCTTACTTGTGATCACCTCGTTCGAATTCCTCGCTTTTTGGGACGTTACGACAAATGCTCTCCCTTGAACTACTGGTTTTGTCTTATCTAGGATGACCTTTGATGCATCCGTCCCAGCTAGACTTGACTTCGGTACACGACAAAATTGGGCAAGGTGACCTTCTCTTCCGCAATTATAACACGCTTTGGACTGCTGCGTACAGTTTGGAATGATGTGTCCCTCCCCTCCACATGAGTAACATACGACCGATAGTCGTTCTCCTTCCTTAACAACAGGTGCTGGTACTGACGTCTTTCCAGCATTATTGAATTTTCTCTTCTTGAAATTTCCACTTCTATTATCTTGGCCATGATTACCACCGGTGTGGTTACCATTTCTAGCATGTTGATTTCCACCACGTTTGTTGTCACCGCTTCGATGACTGCAACCACTGGTATTATCATTTTAATGGCTGCTCTCTCTTGGTTGGGTTGACTCATTATCGGGCTCCAATAACTGAGCCCTATTCATAACATCTGAATACAAACACAGTTTGTGAGAAATTAAGTATTGACATATCTCGGGTTTCAAACCTCTTAGAAACATCCAATCATTCTCTCCTCATTATCAACCAAGTGGGACGCAAACCGGGACAACTGGGCAAACTTATCTTCGTACTGCGACACGGTCATATTTTTTTGCTCCAGCTTGATGAACTCTACCTCCTTCATGTGACGAATACTTTCGGGAAAGTACTTGTCGTTGAACAGTTCTTGGAATTTCTCCCAAGACATCTTCAGTGTGGCAGGTTGAGTACGCTTTATCGTTTCCCATCAGTAATCTGCCTCTCCTCGCAACATAAAGGTGGCAAAGGGAACCTTTTGCTCCTCGGAGCATCCCAAGACATCAAATATCTTGGTGATCTGCTTTATCTACATCTTTGCCTTAAGTGATTTTGGCTCTCCAATAAACTCCGGTGGTCCCAGCTCCTTAAACTGTTTAGCGGTGACCGTCCGAGAGTTGCCAGTGTTTCCACCTGCATTTTGAATAGGAGTCGTTCTCGCCTGATGTTGCATGAATTATATAAAGCCTCTAAACATCCCATCGTTCATCATTTGGTCAGCGTTGTTGTTTTCCTTAGGATTATTGCCATCCTGATGAACATTATCCTAGGTATTGATCGTTGGTGACTCAACTGTTTCATGTGCTTCATTGCTTATCTCAACATTTTTGGATGCCATTTTAAAATACTGCCACAAAACAAGGGTTAATTGACATGTCACATATTATCCCTATACTCTGATCGACCAAATAAATACCAAATAAATTTAGGTAGGTCATACTAGCGAAGGAATTTCCCATCTCTCCCATCCTAGTTCTGTTCTCACATCTCAGCCAGGGATCATATCCCTAAGCTTTGATACCAACTGTGACGACCCCAAAATAGGTATACATCTCCCATCTTGAGTCGCCAAATACATGGAACATAATTTAAATACAAACTTCTTTTATACAGTACGATAAAACGTAGCTGAGAGTTTCAACACAGATAATGTCTCGTAGAGAGTATCCAAATTCAAATAAAGTCCTCATTATAATTATTATCACACTATTTCACTAAATAGTGAGGACTACTAATGCAAACAGCTGGACCATCACTCCGTTCCCCGACTAGTCCTAGCTATATTCTCATTTCCTGAAGAGAACAATGAAAACAAAGGGTGAGCTCAACTAGCCCAGTAAGAAATATTATGACTAAGATAATGCAGAATAAATTATCGTTAGCCTTCAACAGTGTTAAACTGATAAAATATAATAAAAGTCAAGTTTAACTGCAGCGGAACAAGCAATCCATTAGAAGAGTCAAGTAGAGCATGATATATACTATCTTCTATGATTTAAAACGTTTATCATCAATGTAAGACCCCAACTTATTATAAATAAAATCAAATTTCCACTATTTATTATTGTGAATAATAAGGTATTAATTTGATATAATACTTTGGTTATGGGAGAAATGTGCAAATTTTGCAAAATAAGCAAGTGGTTATAAAATATTCATAGTTGTCGGGGAATATTCGTTTGGTCGTGGAATATTCTTTCTGTCATGGAATATTCGTACGACGGCATCACCATTTGTGGGCCCCATAACGGATAACGGTCGGATGAAGAAAATGACAAATTTGAGTTTTTACAAATAACGGCGTAATGGTTACCGTTAATACTATTTGAATATCTGGTGGTTAAAATACAGTAACACGCGTGGTTGAACACAGTATTGCATAGTATTGTTGAATTATTGATTCTTACGTAAGAAGGCACTACTCAATAATTGTTATAGTAATTACTGTTCAATATTTTATTTTATTGATTCAATAATTGCTGCGTTGATATTTTATATTATTGTTGTTAAATAATTGTCACTGCACAACATCTCCATTATCAGATCAATAATTCATATTATTTGGAATAATATTATTAGATAGCATTATTGGCAATGTCTAGAAAGTTCTGTCAAAGAGAGGTTTGGTCACCTAATTGCACGCCAGTAAGGAGAAATCGTTATCTAAAGCCCCTCTTTCTCTCGAACCGCCTGGTTGTCATTATTGTGATTCTCAGAATATTATTTGTGAATAATTAATTATTAATTTATATGATAAGGAAATATTTATTTGATGCGGATATAAATGATGGATTTATTTATGTGTTTATAAATGAAGGAATTAATGCTGAGGTGTTTTATCAGTATTTTGTCGGATTGGAAGTATTTAAAAATCATCCGTTTGTGGATTTCGGATATTTTTTGTATGGAATTTGGAAAAACTTTCTTCTGTAAAGTTGTAGAGAATTCGATTTCGTGTGGAATGGACATAAAATTCGTATTTTCAAGACGAAAATAAATATTTTCCGAGAAAGTTTACGAAAAACACTATTCACCGTTTATCGCTCGGAAATTATTTTAGAACTTCCGAGAATTACGTAACGTTAGAATATCAAGGCGAGATGGATTTTGTAATAATAATCTAAGTATGAAAAACATATTATTTCGCATGCGGACTTAAATTGAGAATGTATGTATTAAAATTAATGAAATGAATCGATGGATATTGTATAAAGATCAAGTTCAATATGTATAAGGTGTAAACTTATGTGGGATTTATTATCAAGCCCAAGTATTTAGTTAATGAAGCCCAACTTGATTAATGCAAGCCCAACAAGGAAATTAGCTAGATTAATTAGTAAGCCCAATGAATTGAACATGATCCATGGGGCAATCCAAGTGTAAGTGGGTAGACTTGATGGGCAAACATCTTGTGTGGTGACCAAGAGTTGTGGTGGTCAAGTATTATGAGTGATGAGCAAGATTACTTAGTGGCTAAGCAAATGAATAGTAAGGAGGTTAGTTTAAGGAGGTGGGATGACATAATGACCTTAATGCCCTAACCTTGTATTGCCTATAAATAGAAAGCTTTCATTTCATTATTTGGTTGATTAATTTCATCCAACAAATCTATCTCAAAGCAACTTATTTGTTAGAGCCCATAAGCACTTATAAGCCCTTTCAACTTTTGTTAGATTTTGCAAAGAGAAGTGAAGTAATCATCTAAGGTAAATGATCTTGTCTTCTTCATCTCTATCATGGTAGGTTGATAAGAGAATTGTAAACTAATGAACTTAGATGTTAAGAACATAAGAGAAGTTGATAAGCAATGGACCTAAGTCGAATAAGTCATAAGGAAATGAAAAATCATGTATTAAGAAATTGTTGTTATGAACTTATAGATAAGCCATAACCAAATTGGACTATAAATTTTGTAATACATAAGTTGAGATGTCTAGATAATGGAATGAATGTGTTTAGAATGATAAACAAATCACTAGTAATAACATTTTGCCGAAATTCACACGGTTGGACGATAATCGTCGAATTCGTGAAATTCTCGAAAATATTTTATTTTTGGCATTGGAGATGTTGGTTTTCAATGGAGACAAGTCATATTTGGCGTTATAGAGTTGCGGGCTCGAAAATGGCCGGATTCTGACTTAGAACGAAGATACGAGCCTTAAACGTTCGCGAACGTTTATCGTTTTCGTTAAAATGAACCAATAGGTGAAATTTTAGCAAACGAAGTAAAATAGATAAAATTCTTACATGAACGCATAGAGTACATAATTTGTGACCCGTAGGCTCTTTAACGAGCCAATTCGGACTTATAACGAAGAAGTTATGAGTCCGGGAATCTCAACTTTTGAAAATTCTGTCTAAAGTGTCTCGGTGCAATGTGGCGCTACGCGCTAAAGAAAAGGCAAATAATCCCACGTCATAGGCCAAAGTGGCCTTCAGACCACACCAAACTTCATGACAATGACAAACAATAAATCTGAGACTCACGCCATGGCACCGAAAGTTAGGATTTTCGAGGAGTAGTGGCGTAGCCATGATAGCACACACAAGTCTAAGCCGCAATAGCCGTGACTGCAAGCCAAACCTCATAACCTAGATGATGATAAATGTTTACAAATTAAACATGAAGAGTATTGGTTAAGCAATTGAATAAAAATCTTAATGAAACATTTTTAAGACATATTAAAACCTGAAGTACGAACACTTAGAGTTACGTTAAGTCATTTACTTATGAACGTACGAATGACGTAATGGAAAGCCGAAACCTATAATAACAAATCTAATACATAGTTAGATTGAGAAGAAGGGTAAGATTCTTTAAGAACCATGTGTAATCATTCTTGACCTAATGATCTATGTTATCCTATCATCTAATGTAGAGACCCTAAAGACGTAAAGTGCACGTGTTATAAATTGTAGCAGACGCTAAAAGGCAAGTACTCTAACCCTTGTTCCAGTTCGATCTGGACAAGTCTTTATGATTCATGTATTCTTCGCATGAGTTAGTATCTAAGGAATGTCAAAGCCAATCCTTTCGGCTAGACGTATGCTATGTTATTCTATCAAGTGTTGATAAGGATTTACCAAACTAATATTGTTGTGGTTTTCAAAAGTAGATGGAGTATGCTAAAATGTTTTGTCGTCAAACGACAGGCACGTGAGGTTGCCACAACTTAAACATATATACGTTTAATGAATGTAGTGTTGATCAATAGAGAGTACTATAGGCTGATCACCTAGACATGCTCGTAAGATATACCGGACTTACGGACTTCGTTCGGGGATGTCCTTTTTAAAGTATTGATGAAATGCTTACGGTCTTGAACCGGAGTCGATGTTTTACTAAATATTGTTGTTGTAAAATGTTTTGAATGAAAAGAAGTGCTATTTTGAATTATCGATAGTACTTCGTAACTATTTTTCAGTTATTGAAGATATATGATTCCTATGTTTCAAGTATGCTATTTTCCTAGAATTTTTGTACTTGCTGAGCTAGTTAGGCTCATTCTTGCTTGAACCATATGAATGCAGCTAAGACAGAACGGACCAATGGATCCGGCAAGGATAAAGGGAAGGCGAAGGCGAATCCTTAGATTACTTTTGTAATAGTATAGTTTTGTATGAAATATTATTCGTATTATGACAAAGACAATGTATTGGTTGTAAAGAACCTGGGGTATGTAAATATTCTTTTGATATATATATAAGACATATCCGTTCTTTTGAGGCATTTCAATTGAGTGTTTATGTGAACTGTAGCACCGTGTAGCACCATCTATCGGGTTGGAAGATACCCAGATTTGGGGGCGTCACAGGTTGGTATCAAAGCAATAGGTTATAAAACTTAAGGGGGGAAATAAAACCTTAAGTCATAACCTTAAGAAAAGTCTAAGGAAAAAAAAGACGGAAGTTAACCTTATAAAAATGCATCATATATGTTATGTGTTTTTATTATATTAACGTTTACTAATCAACTTTGTGTGTTGTTGTAGATGTCAGGTGAAAATAGGGATGTACAGGTAGTCAGCGAAGGGTCGGTAAACCAGATAGAAATCATACCGAACCCATAGCAGCAGATCCTGAGATAGTTGTGGTGGAGTCTGGAGACTCCGAGAGTTTAGACTTCATGTCTGTTTTTGACGACATGTTGGAAGAAGAAGTGGAGGTAGTATCCTTCAATCTAGTGGCTATAGCAGCAGAGATAACTCCAGGGGAGTCGATGATGTCACTGTTCATGTCAGTGATAGATAAGAATGTAAATTACTGTCAGGAGGTCAAAGAGCTGAAGGCGAAGCTCCAAGCGGTTATAGAGGACAAGACGGACGTGGAATCCATGTGGGAACAGGAACATGACGAGAGAGTTTTGGCTAAGGACAAGGTCCATGAGCTAAAATAGGAGGTCTTTGAGCTTAGGAGCGATCTAAAGACTAAGAAATAGAAGATAGGGAGAATGTCCTATATTCATAGGAGTTCTCATGAGGATTTCCGGTTGCAGGTAGCTGGGTATCTTGTAGAGATAGGGCAGACGCGGCATACTATCAGCTGTGATATTATTGCCGGTATTGCCAAAGCAGATTTTGAGAATGCCTTAAGGCAGATATGAACGAGTAGTTGCTAGAGTAGTTAGATATGTACATATTTGTGTATATAGTAGTGACGTAAAGCCCTCTTTTGTATAATCAAGGGTAGTCTTTTGTAAATCCCAATTTTTGGAAAGCAATAACGGGAAAGTAATGTATCCAGCTTAGGCTATTTTATGTAACCGATGTAGTATTATACTACGATGAATTAATATAAGTTTCCATTTTCGAAAAATGTTGAGTAATGAATGTTTAAGTTATTGTTGAGCATCGATTAATAACTAACTGACAGGAAATGAATAATAACAAAATATGTGTTTATTGTAACAGCAAAATGCCGCCCAGAAGAGTACCCCATAACCAAGGTGAGAACACGAATCAACCGGAGGGAGGTCCGGTTAACCCCATGCAGGAATTTTTAAACCTTTTAACCACAGCGTTTAACCAAACTAGGGCTAATATCCCCGTAAATCCTTGTGTAGTACGAACTAATACATTTAAGGACTTTAAGAGTGTGGGTCCGCCAGAGTTCAAAGGAACTACAGACCCTATCGAAGCCCAAACGTGGGTTAGGGAGATTGAGAAGGCATTTGTAATAGCAAATATCGACGAGGCCCAAAAGGTTGCCTTTGCAACTTACTTGATGAAGGGAGAGGCCAACTTTTGGTGGGAGGCCAATCAGGCAAGGGCTGGAATACATGTAATAACATGGGTGAGGTTCAAGGAAATATTCTACGAGAACTACTTTCCCACGAGCATGCAGGGAAGGATAGAGATGTGATTTCTAGATTTAAAACAAGGGGACATGACGGTTCCCCAGTATGCCGCCAAGTTTAATGAACTGGTAAGGTTCGCTCCACATCAAGTGGATACCGAGGTGAGGAAAGCTCGACGATTCGAGCAGGGCTTGAAACCCTGGCTCTATAATCGTATCTCTGTTTTCCAAAGTACTTCATTTTGGATTGTGTTAGAGAAGGCAATAATTGTCGAAGGTGGTAGCGAGGCGTTGAGCCAATACCACAAGGACAAGAAAAGCAAGGGGAAGGTGGATGGAGGAGTGAAGGTTGAAGGTGCCAGCGGGAGTGGCGAAGGGTATAAGAGGAAAGTGAGTAGTTTGGGGAATCCCAACGTGAAACTCAGGGACCTGAAAAGGAAGATGGAGGCCTACAAGACCTGCGAGAAGACTCATTTAGGAGTCTGTCTCAAATGTAAGGCTGTGTGTTATAACTGCGGACAGGAGGGGCATATTGCGCCAAACTATCCAAACCCGAAGAAGAATCATGGGTGATTTGTATGTGGGTCTATGGACCACATGGCAAAGAACTGCCCAAAGAAGGGGACATACGGGAATAAGGGTGCCAATAGTGGTAAGTTAACTATTGGGGGTCCAGCGCAGCCGGGTAGGTCGATGGCCCGTACCTTTAATATGACCATCCACGATGCGATGGCTTCGGGGAACGTAGTTGCAGGTATTATTCCGATCAACGACTTAAATGTATACGTGCTGTTTGACTCGGGTGCTACTTGTTCGTTTATCGCATGTGATTTTGCTAGACGACTAGGACTACTTCCCGAAAAGTTGCCTATACCTTTGATCATTAAGGTAGAAAATGAGGAAATAATTCCTGTTGAAGATATTCATAAGAATTGTTGCGTAGACATTCGAGGTTGTAAATTATCGGTAGATTTGATATCGATAAAGTTAGGAGAATTCGATGTAATTCTCAGAATGGATTGGTTGATAAATCGGGGCAATAATAGATTGTCAAAAGAAATGCGTTAATATTAAAACATCAATTAAATCTCATGTAATATTTTATGGGAATAAATCGCCGGGACGTTCATGTTGTCTTACCATGACACAAACTAGGAAATTATTGAGGAAAGGGTGTGTAGGTTATTTGTGTCATGTGGTTGATACCAAGAGAGTGGTAGCGACCATAGAACAAATATCTATAGTGAGTGAGTTCATGGATGTATTTCCAAGTGAGTTACCGGGTCTTTCGCCGGATAGGGAGACCGAATTCATAATAGACATTGTGCCAGGAGCGGCACCAGTTTCTAGGGCACCGTATCGTATGACGCCAGTGGAGATGAAGGAGTTGATGGTACAGCTGCAGGAATTATTGGATAGGAAGTACATTCAACCGAGCATTTCGCCGTGGGGAGCATCGATTCTGTTTGTCAAAAAGAAGGACGGATCGTTGAGACTTTGTATGGACTACCGAGAGTTGAACAAGTTAATGATAAAGAATAAGTATTCGTTGCCCAGGATCGATGATCTTTTTAATCAGCTGAAGGTTAGGAATGAAGATGTTTTCTAAAATAGATTTAAACATCATCGGTGAAGGTTAGGTATGAAGATGTGCCAAAGACGACATTCGAGTTTACATTACTGAGTGATGATCATTTTGGGTTGACTAATGCACTGCTTTGCATTTATGGACATTATGAATAGAGTGTTCAAATAATATTTGGACAAGTTTGTCGTGGTGTTTATCGATGATATTCTAGTCTATTCTAAGACGCCGAAGATCATCTTTGAACACCTAGAATAGTGTTGGATACACTTAAGAAAGGAGAAGTTATATCGAAGTTCACTAAGTGTGAATTTTGGTTAGAGAGGGTATGCTTTTTAGGTCATGTTATTGACCACGAGGGGATTTCAGTAGATCCAGCGAAGGTGGAAGCCGTGATGAATTGGGAACAACCAAAAATGCCGACCGAGGTACGGAGTTTCTTAGGGTTAGCGGGTTACTACCGGAGGTTCATTCAGGACTTTTCGAAGATAGCTACTCCGTTGACTAACTTGACGAGGAAGACAGTGAAGTACGTATGGACTAAGAAATGCGAAGATAGTTTTCAAGAACTAAAAAAGAAGTTGAGTGAAGTGCCTGTTTTGTAATTACTCGATGACACAGGAAATTTCGTAGTTTATAGCGATGCTTCGCATAAAGGACTTTGTTGTATGCTCATGCAACATGGCAAGGTCATTGCGTATGCGTCTAGGCAGTTGAAGAATTATGAGAAAGTTTACCCTACTCATGATCTGGAACTGGCCGCGGTGGTGTTTGCCCTAAAGATATGGCGACATTATCTTTATGGGAAAAAGTGTGAGATATACACGGACCATAAGAGTCTAAAATATATCTTCACACAGATGGAGTTGAATATGAGATAGAGGAGGTGTTGGAGTTGATAAAGGATTACGACTATGAAATCTTGTATCACCCTGGAAAAGTCAATGTAGTGGCTGACGCCTTGAGTAGAAAGGGTCGAGAAAAGTTGTCTATGTTAACAGCTCAAGCGGAGTTAATAACAGAGATGGCTAGGATGGAGTTAGAGGTGAAGTTGCCAATTGAGGCGGATCAGAGACTGTTTGCGATGGAGATTCAGTCTACCATCGTAGAGAGAGTCAAGGAGGTGCAGCTCAAAACTGATGAGTGTGACCAGATGAAGAAGCGGTTGACCAATGATAAAGATACTAAGTTTAGTCTTGATAATGAGGGATTATTAAGATTTGAGGGAAGATTTTTGGGTTTCGAATGAGACAAAATTAAAGGAGAAAGTGTTACAAGAGACTCATAGTTCGAGGTACTCGATTCACCCTGATAGCACTAAGATGTATCAAGACCTTCGACATAGTTTTTGGTGGCCGAACATGAAGAGGGAAACAGCGGAGTATGTGAGTAGTTAAAGCTGAACATAAACGACCGAGTGGCTTGTTACAGTCATTGGAGATTCTGGAGTGGAAGTGGGAGTATATCACGATGGATTTTGTGGTGGGACTTCAAACGACTCAGAAGGGATATAATGCGATTTGGGTAATAGTGGACCAGTTAACGAAATCGGCTCACTTTTTTCCAATTCAAATCAAGTATAATTTAGATCAGTTAGCTACAATCTATGTAAAGGAAATTATTTCCAGGCATGGAGCACCTGTTTCGATAGTGTCAGATCGTGACCCACAATTCACATCGAACTTTTGGAGAAGTCTTCAAGAGCAGTTGGGGACGCAGTTGAAGTTGAGTACGATATATCATCCACAAACTGATGGACAGAGCGAGAGGACAATTCAGACGTTAGAAGATATGTTGAGATCTTGCGTTATGGATTTTAAAGGTAGTTGGGATGATCATCTACCATTAGTAGAATTTGCATATAACAACAGTTATCATGCAAGTATAGGTATCTTGGCCATTACGAAGCTTTGTATGGAAGAAAATGCGAACACCGTTGTATTGGGATGAAGTGGGAAAACGCCAATGCTAGGACCGAAATTGTGCGACAAACAAATGGAAGTGGTGAAGTTGATTCGAATGCGTCTTGTAACAGCTCAAGACAGACAAAAGAAATACGCAGACTTACATCGAGAGAATAGAGAGTTTGAGGTAGGCTTATACGTATTTCTAAAGGTATCTCCCTGGAAAGGAAAGATACGCTTTGGAAAGAAGGGAAAACTAAGCCCAAGGTTTATAGGACCTTTCGAGGTATTAGAACGGGTAGGTGAGATAGCTTATAGGGTAGCGTTACCTCCAGACCTAGAGCGACTACATAATGTATTTCACGTTTCAGTGCTACGTCCTTACAAACCGGATTACAAGCACGTGATAGAATTTGAGCCTATTCAAATAGAGAAGGATTTAACTTATGAAGAGATGCCAATTCAAATCATTGATAGAAAAGAGCAAGTTCTACGGAACAAGGTAATTCCGTCAGTAAAGATGTTATGGAAGAACCACGATGTGGAGGAAGCAACGTGGGAACTTGAATAAAGATGAGAAAGAATTATCCTATTTTGTTTGAGTAAGATAGGGCGAGATTCTTGGGACAGAATCTTTATAAGGGGGGAAGAATGTAATTCCCGAGAAATTCGGATCCTTTGTAAAAATATTTGAAAGAATTAAATAATGAATAAAATAATATTATTTGTTATTATATGTGTTAATAAGATGTATGCTGTTCTATAACCTAGAAACGTCAGAATATCGTAGTATTCGAACCACGTGAGAGAATTAAAGTGTTTGAATTTCCAAGACAAAAATAAATGTTTTTCGAGAAAGTTTATGAAAAACACTATTCACCGTTTATCGCTCGGGAATTATTTTTGAACTTCCGAGAATTACATAACGTTAGAATATCAAGGCGAGATGGATTATGTAATAATAATCTAAGTATGAAAAACGTAATATTTCGCATGCGGACTTAAATTGAGAATGTATGTATTAAAATTAATGAAATGAATTGGTGGATATTGTATAAAGATCAAGTCCAATATGTATAAGGTGTAAACTTACGTGGGATTTATTACCAAGCCCAAGTATTTAGTTAATAAAGCCCAACTTGATTAATGCAAGCCCAACAAGGAAATTAGCTAGATTAATTAGCAAGCCCAATGAATTGAACATGATCCATGGGGCAATCCAAGTGTAAGTGGGTAGACTTGATGGGCAAACATCTTGTGTGATGACCAAGAGTTGTGGTGGTCAAGTATAATGAGTGATGAGCAATATTACATAGTGGCTAAGCAAATGAATAGTAAGGAGGTTAGTTTAAGGAGGTGGGATGACATAATGACCTTAATGCCCTAACCTTGTATTGCCTATAAATAGAAAGCTTTCATTTCATTATTTGGTTGATTAATTTCATCCAATAACTCTATCTCAAAGAAACTTATTTGTTAGAGCCCATAAGCACTTATAAGCCCTTTCAACTTTTGTTAGATTTTGCAAAGAGAAGTGAAGTAATCATCTAAGGTAAATGATCTTGTCTTCTTCATCTCTATCATGGTAGGTTGATAAGAGAATTGTAAACTAATGAACTTAGATGTTAAGAACATAAGAGAAGTTGATAAGCAATGGACCTAAGCCGAATAAGTCATAAGGAAATGAAAAATCATGTATTAAGAAATTGTTGTTATGAACTTATAGATAAGCAATAAACAAATTGGACTATAAGTTTTGTAATACATAAGTTGAGATGTCTAGATAATGGAATGAATGTGTTTAGAATGATAAATAAATCACTAGTAATAACGTTTTCTTTAATTTACACTTGGGATTTATAATCGTCGAATTCGTGAAATTCTCGGAATGGAAGTCATATTTTGTGTTTGGCATTGGAGATGTTGGTTTTCAATGGAGACAAGTCATATTTGGCATTATAGAGTTGCGGGCTCGAAAATGGCCGGATTCCGGCTTACAACGAAGAAACGAGCGTTGAACGTTCGCGAACGTTTATCGTTTTTGTTAAAATGAACCAATAAGTGAAATTTTAGCAAACGAAGTAAAATAGACAAAATTCTTGCATGAACGCAGTACGTAATTTGTGACCCGTAGGCTGTTGAACGAGCCAATTCGGACTTATAACGAAGAAGTTACGAGTCCGGGAATCTCAACTTGTGAAAAATCATCCAAAGTGTTCAGGTGCAGAGTGGCGGCCACTGCCAAAGACAAGGCAATAATCCCGTACATGGCGCCCAAAGTGACCTTCAGACCCTACAAACTCATGCTACAGCGCGACAAATAACACAGACTCACGCCGCGGCGCCGTGTTCGGATTTTTGAGGAGTAAGTGGCGGCCAGCAGTACGACACCAAGTTCATAGCCAAGTATATGCAGTACAAAATTTCATAACCTAGATGATGATAAATGTTTACAAATTAAACATGAAGAGTATTGGTTAAGCAATTGAATAAAAATCTTAATGAAATTTTTTTAAGACATATTAAAACCTTAAGTACGAACACTTAGAGTTACGTTAAGTCATTTACTTATGAACGTACGAATGACGTAATGGAAATCCGGAACCTATAATAACAAATCTAATACATAGTTAGATTGAGAAGAAGGGTAAAATTCTTTAAGAACCATGTGTAATCATTCTTGACCTAATGATCTATGTTATGCTATCATCTAATGTAGAGACCCTAAAGATGTAAAGTGCACGTGTTATAAATTATAGCAGACGCTAAAAGGCAAGTACTCCAACCCTTGTTCCAATTCGATCTGGACAAGTCTTTATGATTCATGTATTCTTCGCATGAGTTAGTATCTAAGGAATTAATGTCAAAGCCAATCCTTTCGGCTAGATGTATGCTATGTTATTCTATCAAGTGTTGATAAGGATTTACCAAACTAATATTGTTGTGGTTTTCAAAAGTAGATGGAGTATGCTAAAATATTTTGTCGTCAAACAACAGGCACGTGAGGTTGCCACAACTTAAACGTATATACGTTTAATGAATGTAGTGTTAATCAACATAGAGTACTATAGGCTGATCACCTAGACGTGCTCGTAAGATATACTGGACTTACGGATTTCGTGCCGGGATGTCCTTTTTAAAGTATTGATGAAATGCTTACGGTCTTGAACCAGAGTCGATGTTTTACTAAATATTGTTGTTGTAAAACGTTTTGAATGAAAAGAAGTGCTATTTTGAATTATCGATAGTACTTCGTAACTATTGTTCAGTTATTGAAGATATATGATTCCTATGTTTCAAGCATGCTATTTTCCTAGAATTGTTGTACTTGCTGAGCTAGTTAGGCTCATTCTTACTTGAACCATATGAATGCAGCTAAGACAAAATGGACCGATGGATTCGGCAAGGATAAAGGGAAGACGAAGTCGAATCCTTAGATTACTTTTGTAATAGTATAGTTTTGTACGAAATATTATTCGTATTATGACAAAGACAATGTATTGGTTGTAAAGAAATTAGGGAATGTAAATATTCTTTTGATATATATATATAAGACATATCAGTTCTTTTGAGGCATTTCAATTGAGTATTTATGTGAACTATAGCACCGTGTAGCACCATCTGTTGAGTTGGAAGATACCCGGATTTGGGGGCGTCACATGTACCATGTATTTGGCGACTCAGAATGGGTGTTGTATACCTATTTTGGGGGCGTCATAGTTGGTATCAAAGCTTAGGGATATGATCCCTGGCTGAGATGTGAGACAAGAACTAGGAGGGGAGAGACGGGGAATTCCTTCACTAGTATGACCTGACTAAGTTTATTTGGTATTTATTTGGTCGGTCAGAGTATAAGGATAATATATGACATGACTATTAACCCTTGTTTTATGGCAGTATTTGAGAATTGCAGCTGAGAACGTTAATAATGGAGTAAATCAGACCGTGGAGATACCTTTGATCACCACCCAGGGGAACGTGCAACAGGAAAGCAATATTCCTCCTGTAAACAACACTACCGAACAAATGATGAATGATGGGATGTTTAGAAGCTTTTTGCGCTTCATGCAAAAACCGCATTTAGGAGACCAAACGGTACGTATCTGGTGGAAATGATAGTAATGCGCGGCTTATCACAGCCAAGTAGTTCAAGGAGTTGGGACCACCAGAATTTATTGGAAAGCCGGATCCGATCAAGGCGAAAATGTGGGTCAAGCAAATTACCAAGATATTCGATGTCTTGGGATGCATAGAGGAACAGAAGGTTCCATTCGCCACCTTTATGTTCCACGGTGAGGCAGACTAATGGTGGGAGTCTGTGAAGCGTACCCAGCCTGCCGCACTCAACTTGTCTTGGGAAACGTTTCAGAAACTATTCAATGACAAGTACTTTCTTGAAAGTATTCATCATATGAAGGAGGTAGAGTTTATCAGACTGGAACAAAACAACATGACTGTGTCCCAGTACGAGGCGAAGTTCGCTGAGTTATCCAGGTTTGCACCTCATTTGGTAGAGAATGAGGAACGAATGACAAGGATGTTTCTGAGAGGTCTAAAACCCGAGATTCGTTAATACCTTATCTCTCATAAATTTTCTCTGTATTCAGATGTTGTCAACAGGGCTCAATTATTAGAGCGAGATAGTGAGTATGTTCAACCGAGGGACCACAACTGTGGTTATCTGGGGTGGCGGCCATCATCGAGCAATGACAACCAGAGGGAAGGAAAGCATTCAGACAAAAGCGATAATCACTCTGGTGGTAATCGTAGCCGTGATAATAGAAGGAGCGAGTCGGGTGGAGATTTTAAGAGGAGAAGGTACAACAATGATAACGTGAAGACGTCATCACAAACATTAACTATTTTTAAGGGAGGAGAACGAGCACCGGTCCTGTGTTATAAATGCGGGAAAGAGGGACATATCAGTCCAAACTGTCCACAACAATCCAAGGTATGTTATAACTATGGAAATGAGGGCCATATAGCTCGAGACTGTTCTGTAGGAAAACCAAGTTCAGCAGGGATGGTAACTCCAAAGGCTGTCCCAGATAAGTTGAAATCAGTGGTTCCTGGAAGAGCGTTTGTCGTGACTGGCCAAAACGCGAGAAACCTGAACGAGGTGATCACATGTAAGCTAATCTTTAATTCTTGCAAAGTTTATACCTTACTAGATATCGGTTCTACCCATTCTTTTATCTCTCCTGCCTGTGCTCAACGTTTAAACTTAAATCCGGAGAAATTAGACCTTGACTTATCTGTTGAGACTCCGTTAGGAGAAACTTTTATTACATCTACTGTTTATAAATCTTTCTTGATTCAAGTCGATACCATCACATTACCTGCCGACCTTATTTCGTTGAAAATTCTTTCATTTGATGTGATTTTAGGATTGATTGGTTAACCACGCATCATGCTAAAATTGATTGTTTTCGTAAGGTTGTTAGTTTTCATATTCCTAACCAACCTATTATGCGAATTCAAGAAACTAAACCACTAAAATCAGTCACTGTCATATCAAGCCATAAAGCTATTCATTTATTGAAAAATGGATGTCAAGCTTTCTTAGCCCATATTATGGATTTGAACAAAGACAAGTCAGATTTGAATAATATTTCTATTGTTAGTGAATTTCCTGATGTATTTCCTGAAGAACTTCCTGGTCTACCCCCTAAAAGTGATGTTGAATTCTTTATTGATCTTGAACCGGGTACAAAGCCCATTTTTAAAACCCCATATCGAATGGCTCCTATTGAACTTCAGGAGTTAAAAGACCAACTACATGAGTTGTTAGACATCAGTTTCATTCGTCCTAGTACATCTCCTTTGGGTGCTCCTATTTTATTCGTAAAGAAGAAAGACGGGAGTATGCGACTTTGAATTGACTACCGAGAATTGAACCATGTCACCATCAAGAATAGGTATCCGCTACCTCACATTGATGACCTATTTGACAAGTTGTAAGGAGCATAATTCTTTTCAAAGATCGATCTTCGTTCTGGATATCATCAGTTGAAGATTAAAACTAAGGATATTCCAAAGACTGCCTTCAGAACTCGGTACGGGCATTATGAATTCTTAGTCATGTCTTTTGGATTGACTAATGCTCCTGCTGCTTTCATGGATATGATGAACTGTGTGTTCAAAGAATATTTGGATCAGTTAGTTGTTTTCCTTATTGATGACATCCTCATCTATTCCAAAAGCCGTGAAGATCATGAGCACCATTTAAAGCTGATACTTGAAAGGCTTCGTGAAAACAAGCTATATGCCAAGCTGAAGAAATGCGAGTTCTGGCTTGAGGAAGTAGCATTCCTTGGGCACGTGATGTCAAAACATGGAGTATCTATTGACCCAATGAAGATTGAAGCAATACAAAGTTGGGAGCAACCGAAGTCGGTGATCGAAGTGCATGGCTTTCTGGGCTTAGCTGGTTATTATCGGAGATTCGTGGAAGGATTTTCTCGAATCGCTACTCCGTTAACTCAGTTAACTTGGAAGGAAACAAAATATGTATGGAACGAGGAATGCGAGAAGAGTTTCCAAGAGCTTAAGAGGAGACTCATTTCGGCACCTATTCTGGCAATACCATCTGGTTCAGATGGATTTGTTATATACAGCGATGCTTCAGGCAAAGGGTTATGATGTGTTCTCATGCAATATGGGAATTTCATAGCCTATGCCTCACGATAACTCAAAGAATATGAGAGGAATTATCCTACTCATGATCTAGAGTTGGCAGCAGGCATTTTCGCGTTGAAAATCTGGAGACACTACCTGTATGGGGAGAAAGTGGAGATCTATACGGATCATAAAAGCCTCAAATACTTCTTCACCTAAAAAGAACTCAACATATGGCAACGACGTTGGCTCGAGCTATTGAAAGATTATGATCATACCATTCAATACTATCCTGGAAAAGCAAACGTAGTAGCTGACGTATTGAGTAGAAGATCGTATGTGGGTACGAGTGCGATGTTGTTAACATAAAAACCCATTTTGTACGATTTACAAAGAATGGAGATTGAGTTAAAGACTCCAAGGACCCACGTGATGATGGCGAATATACGAGTAGAACCGACTTTAATCGATAAAGTTAAAGCTGCTCAAGCTACGGACCTGGAGCTGATGCGTATGAAGAAGAAAGTGCAAGAATGTGCTATTCTAGAAGCAAGAATCGATGAAGAAGGAATACTTCGATTCAACTCCAGACTTTGTGTTCCTAACGATTCTGACTTGAAGCATAGAATTATGATGGAGGCACACAACACATCGTTTGCGATCCATCCCGGGAGTACCAAAATGTATCATGATATTCGACACACATTTTGGTGGAACAATATGAAGAGAGAGATCTCAGAGTTTACCTCGAGGTATTTAACCTGTCAACATGTAAAGGCGGAGCATCAAGTGCCAAAGGGTCCATTGCAACCACTTAAGATTCCAAAATGGAAGTGGAAACACATTACCATGGATTTCATTACAGGTTTTCCCAAAGTTTCTCAAGGCATAGATGCGATTTGGGTTATTGTTGATAGATTAACCAAGTATGCTCATTTCTTACCGATACGTGAGACTTATTCCCTTGAACGCCTTGCTCGTATGTACGTGAATGAGATTGTGAGATTACATGGCATGCCAGTATCCATAGTTTTAGATCGTAACCCAAGATTCACTTCACGATTTTGGGTTAGCTTGCAGAAAGCTATGAGCACGGATTTACAATTCAGTTCGGCATACCATCCTCAAATGGATGGATAATCGGAAAGGACTATTCAAACCCTTAAAGATCTATTAAGATTCTATGTTCTAGATTTCAAAGGAAGTTGGGATAAGTACTTGCCACTTGTGGAATTCTCCTACAACAACAGTTATCAGGCAAGTATTGGTATGGCTCCATTTGAAGCCTTGTATGGACGAAAGTGTCGTTCTCCAGTATGCAGGGATGAGGTCGGAGAAGCAACATTGTTGGGACCAGAGTTGGTACGCATGACTACAGAGAAGATCCAAACGATTCGACAATGTATACAAACGGCACAGGATCTGTGACACCCCCAAATTCGGGTTACCTGACCCCCGAGTTTGGTGTTCACGATCCACAATATAATAACATCTAACTACCCATTTAAATATAAATAGGAATACATAAGTCATTAACATATGTTGTTAATACATAAGTCCCAGGTTTGCTAACCTTAAAATTATAAACATACCCCTTAGATAAACAAAAAGGGTTTACAAATACAACATAATAATAAGTTCTTTATAACTACTCCAGCATCTTGCCTTTGCCTTTGTTCTTCTTTGACCCCCTGGCCTCTTCGTTCCTAGCTGAAATGTTTTATTTATAGCAAGGGTGAGCAACAAGTTTTCCCCACAAGTTAAGACATACAATATTGGTATAGAAATCAATATCAATTGTTCTAACATTCTCCGCAACAATAATCTGATAATGAAATAGTACAACGCTTTCAAGGTTTTCTACGATATTCAATGAATAATCAAGAATTAATTCTACGAAATAGCAAAGTGGAATGTTTTCCAGATTTATGCTGAGCGATCCATTGGATCTAGAACTTCTACTTTCTCGGGTATCTATCAAAGATTTACTTTGATACATACGCAGGAGTATCAGATAACCATAAAGATTGAATCATACCCCTTTGCAAGTACTTAGAGCCGGCCAACTCCTTGTACCCTATATTATGCATAATACTTAGGTCGCGCGCAATGGTCGAGTATACGACTTAAAAATTTTGTTCCCTTTATATAAAATGTTGTTCTTCTCAGTCTCAGAATCAAGATGTTGATTTAACAACGAAATACTGTGATTTCAAATTGTATTTACTTATTGATTTAGCCGAAATAATTGGCATCGATCTATCAATAACAATTGAATTCTCTTCTTGAATTTATCAAGTTCTAACAAATGTTCGTCTAGCCAGAATAATTAGCTAAGACATTTCTCAACATAATTTGACAATAAACAGGAATTATCTGTACTTTCAATTCTATCTTCTACGAACATGAATATCCAACTACAGTTATTCTACAAATGTATATTCTCCGAATCAGTAATTAAATTTGAATTATTAATCATGCACTAATTGTGAATAATCAACAATAAATTCCCTGGACATGGTATAATTAGCAATAATTAATCATTATAATAATTGAATGAATATAACTCAAGGCTGAGTTAGGAAACTTGTCTTCCGCGTTGATTACAACTACATAATATAATTAATTGCGTTCGTAATACCTATATTCAACAATGTCGGTCTCACAATTAGCACAATCATTTATAACACATAACACTCATATTTTACAAATCAAACTTCTCCTATATTTATTTACATTACCATTAACCACATTAGTGTTTATAACCTATATAAACACTTAACAAGTCTAACTAGTTCTATTCAGTTGGACTTCTATTCCATCTCTGTTCTTACGGTCACCCTATCCGACAATTAACACATTGATTGTCAATTAAACTTGGTCTCTAAGCTTCAATATTATTTTAAATAAGTCAAATATCGCTTTATAATATTTTTCAAAAGTTTTTAATAATTTAAAATAATTATTATAATTTATAATAATTTTTCAAACACTTAAATCATTTTTAAATGATTTAATTATCAAATAAAAGTATCATTATTAATATTTAATAATATAAAATATTAATAACAAACTTGTCAAAATATTAAAGTTATTATTAATAACTTAAAATATTTTTAAATCATTAATATTCTACTTAAATGATTTTTAAATTAATTAAAATTATTTTAAACCACTACCATTAATATTTAAATATTAATGAAATCATTATCAAAATATTAAAAGTCATTAATTATAACTTAAAATATTTTTAAAACATTTTTCTCATTTTTAAATGATTTTAAATCAATCATATCATTTTAATTCATTTATTTAATATAATAATTAAATAAATCTAATATCATTAATATTAATTTATTAATGAGAATTCTCCAAAAATATTGAAAATTATATTTTATAATTCCAAATATTTTCTAACACTTTATTCTTATTTAAAATGATTTTAAATTAATAAAATTATTTTTAACTTATTTATTTAATTTAATAATTAAATAAATCTAAAATCATTAATATAAATTTATTAATGAAAATCCTCCAAAAATATTAAAAGTCACATTTTATAACTCATAATATTTTTTAAATACATTATTCTTATTTAAAATAATTTTTCATAATATTAAATCATTTTTCTCTAATTTATTTAACACACTAATTAAATAAATTAAATATCATTTTTATTCAAATAATAATTATTATTAAAGAAAATGTCTCAAATAATTAAAATTTATTTTTCAGAATTTAAAATGATTTTGAAAACCATTTTTAGTAATTTTTAGAATTTATTTCTATTTTTAATTAATTTCTGAAATATTCATAAATTCAAAAATTAAATAAACCGTTGCTATAGGGCTTTAGTGACAAAAAGCGTCGTTGTTGGTGTTCTTGAGCCTCAAGAACACTGACAGCTTCGTTAACAACCTGTCATGTTTGACCATAGTTTAATCTCGGTTCTTGCATATTCTGTTCATACTAAATGTCAGGTCTTGTAGTGTTTATGTCACTCTACAAGTTACAATACTTATTTTGGTCAAACAACATCACCACAAGGAGATCAAAGCCTCTAAATCTGATGTCAGATGGTTTCTGGGTTTAACCAGAAACCCAGCAGATCGTCTAGGCACATTCCAGGTCATTTTAATCTATGTTCTGTTCACTATTTTGATGATTTTATGATTCAAACTGGCAGTATACATGTCAAAGAGTAATGAAATGTCAAGATATCAGTCCAAAAACATCACATGTACCAGATTTAATTCGGTCAACTCTTGTCAGAAATGGTGTTCATCCGTTTCTGGGTTTTTCCCAGAAACGCGATCCGTGCACAAATAGCATACTTTGTGTAACGACCCCAGAATTCATACCATTTAAATCTCGACTTCGGTCGTTAACCATACTTTAAATCTCTAATTTTACATCATTATTCGATATTAAAAACACTAAAATTGCGGAATATTTAAAACATTTATACATTTCCTTCTTTCTTGCCATGAATCGCAACCTTTACATTACATCTCTTTGATTCAATCTTATATCATGAATCATTACAACAAAATGACTATACAAAGTCTTACATCATAACTAAATATCCATATACATTGGATAACTCAACTTACAATTCAACAACATGTTACGTTCAAAATATGAAATATATTTCTCATAAAACATAAGTAATCTTTGTGAATATAGATCTCTATAACTCACTTAGCACATATCTTTACCTTAAAATCTTAACCTGCAAAAGTGGTTATTTGCAAGAGTGAACTCGATGTTCAAAGAAAGTCTAACAGTTTTCATGCATCACATAGCACATAATAACATGCTCGATATACATCTCATTAAAGTAACATGACATACATACTTTTAATTCACATAGCAAATATAAAGATTGAGTTCCTTACTCAATCATCATTACTTAGCCAAAACAATGCAGTCATATATTGACTTTAACATTTCATGATTTCAACATGCATAACATATCATGCAATTTAAAACAGTTCATCAAGTCCACGTAGAAAATAGGAACCGAAAGACTTGTCTTGATCATTGTTTACCAATAATAGATTAACAGCTTATAGTTATCTGCACTTCACGTGCCCTACACAATTATATAATCATACACATCAACTATTAGTCACATAACAATACATAGTAATTGTAATGTAAACTCTACTCCACATCTCATAATCTTTCCTATTAATTAGCACACAATGTTCAATTAGATTGTGTTAACTTTCAACTTATATCTCACTATATTTCATAATCGAAGTTCATTCAAGTGCTTAAGTCTTGCTAGGACTACTTATTGGTTTTATATTAAACCCATTTCATATCCTATAATATTCATTTCAATTGAATTGAAACAATTTTTAAGTTCATTAGCACTTGGCACGGCGTTTCGACGTTCAATTGTCACACGCCCGATTTGCCTCTCTTGTGTATGCTTACTATGATTCTATAACTTTTCTAATACATTATTTATTAATGTTAAGCATCTTTATATTTACTAACATACATGTTTTGTAACTTAGAACATCATCTTTTATCGTCAGGAGCACTACACATGCATATGTGCATGCCCGACGCCCTCCGATTGCCCCCAAAAATACAACAGTCCTAAAGATATCCATTTTGACTACTGTTACGTAGCTCAAATTAAAAAACTTAAAGCATGAAAGTTGTAGGACTGTCCGTCCTCGTTCCAGATCATCTTGAATTAACTCAATCGGAGTTCGTATGAGAAAGTTATGGCTGTTTTACTACAGAAGGCTAAAATTGTCAGACTCAGACTTTTGTCCCCGCGCCGCGACGCGAGAACTAGGCTAACCAGTGGCGTCGCAATGCGAGATTGGCGCTGGGGTACGAATTTCAGTGCTGGGGTACGAATTTCGTGGTCATGTGAACTTCAAGCGCCAAGGCAATTTTAAGGCCATGCCAATTTTGACATTGGGGCTCCATTTTTTTGGGGGGGCGTAGAAAAACTAACGAGCAACGCAAATTTACAAAGAATAGAACAACTAAATTTCTGTCTATAACTTAATTTTTAACACTAATTAACATGTATAACTTATGCCAATTACACATATACACATTACCCAACATGCATATACTAATTTAAACCACTAAACAACAATCACAGAAAACTTAATTCCTTGAAAACCATATTTTCAAACCCAAAAAGTCTATCTTTATACTTCTAGACACTGTGAACATGGTAATCACAGTTTATAACCCAAATACATTATACGTAAACTAAAAATAAGACAACCCAACGCCCGCTTTTCAAACGTAAAAACTGACGCTATATTAAATAATGCTAATAAGTTATCAGTTACTAATATAGCATATAATTATATTTGATTTATTATTAATTCAAAATTTATAAACCAAAAGCCATAGGGCTTTGTTTGGCAAAATAATTTAAAACTTAGAGACTTAATAAACTTAAGCCTTGCTTGGCAAACTAAATTAAAATCACTTTAATTTATTTTAATAACCACTATAATATAGTTATTTGTCACACTTTCATTTAATTAAGTTCTCATACTTAATTTAATTAATTCTAATAACAATTCATTGCATAATATAATAATTTATTTAAATCATTATAAACTCTCTAACTTAATTATTAAATTAAATTAGATTACTATTTCAAAATAATTGCTTCCCTTAACTCATTAATTATTTATTAAACAAATAAATAATCAAATCACATCAAATCAATTAAATAAATACTTATTCAACGATAAACACATCCATTAAATATTTATATGATTCAATAAATATTTAAATATTATAATTAAAAATCTGGATTGTTACATCATTCCTCCTTACAAGGATTCTCATCCTCGAAATCACAACTCAAACCACTCATTCGTTACAATCTTCCCTACTTACAAAGATTCTCCGTCCCTAGAATCGAAGATGTAAATTAAACAAATAACTTTCGAGTAATCTTTCATCATTTTATCTAAATATAGATTTTTATTTCCTACTACATTCATTACTTTAACAAATTCTAGGTTTCATTTCATAACTTTCACTTGAACTCAATTCCTTTTCTAAGGATCGTTGTCATCAACACACGGGATATTACATTCACCCTTTCTTCTAAGAATTTCGTCCTCAAAATTTTATCAATTAATATTCAATCTAGCAAAATAGATTTTACGTCACTACTTCATTCATTCATTAGTTTCTATAACCACTTTCTTTTCTCAAAGATCTTTCTACAATTATTAACTTTTCTATTAAAAGTTTCACGTTATTCTTTGATAACTCATCTACTTCTCACTTCAAAATCTCTTTTCCCACTTATTCAACATATTCATCATTCAGTGTCGTATTCTACGACTTACTTCTTTCTAAGGAATACTTTCCTTTTTCACTTCAATCTTGCAGAATAACAAGAATCCTCCACAATTGTTCAATAATTGGGAAGTAGTATGAATAACTCAAAAATTTAAAAGATTCCAAATCATGCTGAGGGTCACAAGACCATGAACTCTATTCTCTAGGTTTAATAGTGCTTCACCCCCGGTTCTTCACACTTTAAACCCTCTTTGGCAGAATGATTATCAATCACAAAGACTGAAAATACCCTCCGCAAGTACTCTAGGTCATCAACCTATTGTACATGTATTGTGCACAAATATTTCAGCACAAAGTATAAACTAAACGTAACCTCTAATAAAAGAGTTGTTCATCCCAGAATTTTGAGTGCAAGCATTCAACTGAGGGTCTAATGACCACGAACCTTGTCCACAGTTATAAGTAATCTTTCAACTTTAACTTTTATAGTCATACGACTATAATGACTTCAAGGTACTTAGGGGATCAATCCTTCGTACATGTATTGTGCACAAACATTTTAGCGCAAAGTATAAACTAAGCGTAACCCCTAAATAATAGGGTTGTTCATCTCAGCTTTTCAACATCTGAATCCGCACCAAAACAATTTGGTTTGGCATAACTTCTCAAGAAACTCTTGAATTTCATGAACATCTTTCAATATTTGTCTAGCTGAATCAAATAGCATAGACCTCTACAACAATTCGAACATCAATCGAAATATACATATACATACATACATATGTATTCTCATATCTTAAAGAAATCTCAAAAATCTTTTTATGACTTCATTATACCGCACTGTATTTACAGTCCGTTGAGGATTCCGTCATTTGGTGATTTTATCATACTACATCATACCATAGTGGGCTGACGATCCTTAGATCACATTCAACACTAGGTAATACTGCATTGATGACTCCATCGTTTTTATCATCTTTGCACCAGGTTATATGATGCATTAATGATATAAAATACATTTTGATATATTGCAAATCATTTTTGTTTACCCGAAGAAATTAGCATAGACATACGAATAAAAGTATTGTTGTTAAAACTCATTGGTTCCATCATTTGATCTAATGTTTTTCAAGAAAATAAAAGTGTAAACATCAGCACGAAGTTAATAAATTTCAAAAGTCTAGCATTACTAGTAGATTTAGAATACATATGCTTCCACCATCAACTTCACTTTCTATAATGATCCATTGCTTAATAGGTCTATCTATTCCTATCATCCTCAATACTCCATTTACACTTATCTATACCTATCAAAACTTACCACACGTTATGAGTTCAGAACTTGCCACAATCATATGAGTTTAAGAATTTATCCTAGTCGGACCATAAAGGCCCATTCATTTGAGGGGTTCAAAACATACCATATAATTATGAGTCACGAACCTACCATAAGTATGAGTTTTAAGAACTCGCACTTAACCTTATAATATTCTCTAACTATACTCTACCTATCTGTTATACACATGAGAAAAGAATCACCTTCTCAACAGGCATATAGCAAATAACGCGACATAAACATTCCAATGATTATCAATGTGATAAACTGAGTGCAAGCACAAAACCCTCGCCCATACAAAGGTTTGTAAAACTCAGCCATCACATGAGTCCTCAATTGAAATCCCACCTAACTCTATCTTGTTCATAACTTACTCTTTGCTCGATACTAATTCCTCGAATCACATCATCTATAACTCCTCATGAGTTATCTCGTACTATTTCATAGTACACCACCTTCATAACATTAAGCTATAATCATTCAAAAATTACATACCATCTTTCTTTTATAACTTAAACAGATCACGTCGTGATCTTATTCTATAATCATCCCCCTTAAGATTCTTTTCTTAACTCGTGATCGTTTTGTTTTACGATCCTCATTCTTTCCCTTTTTCATCATTTACGACATTATTCGTTATCTTGGCTTTTGGAGTTAGGAAACTCCCATTTCTTATCTTTATATCTCTTAGATTCTTCTTTGAATCTTCTTGTTTATTAAAACAAATTCTTCCTTTAAGAATTTCTAACTTCAGTTACATCACTCAAAATTTCATTCGAGTTCTACACTTTCAGCATACGTGTCCATTTCTACACTTGGTACACATCGAGTCTCTAACAGTTTCAATATGGTACGCTGAGTGGTTTCCCACAAACAACCAACAAACTAGGTTCCGAGTTACTAGTTCGTATATACCTCCGCTCCATGAAGGAATCATTTAGCCCAGATACCGTACATCAACTACTAAAGAGTACAATTGCACCATACTTAGATATAACTCTCTATTCTTAAGTTCTTTATCACTCTCTTTTTATAGACATTGTCTATTTATCATCACCTTACATCCTTATTATTGGAGTTAGGTAACCCCACAATCATATTCCTTATAACTCTGCGAGATTCTTCTTTGAATCCTTTCACGCAAGTTTTAATCCCTTATTGTTCAAACTCTATTTGAGCTTATTCGTTCATTATCTTCACCTCTCTTCTCTAAGGTTATAGCCTAAGGTACTCCTACCTATGGTTTATAACCTCATGACTTTATACCAACCAGAATTTACCCCTGCATTCATAACATTTAAATCTTGACTTCGGTCGTTAACCATACATTAAATCTCTAATTTTACATCATTATTCGATATTAAAAACACTAAAATTGCGGAATATTTAAAACGTTTATACATTTCCTTCTTTCTTGCCCTGAATCGCAACCTTTACATTACATCTCTTTGATTCAATCTTATATCATGAATCATTACAACAAAATGACTATACAAAGTCTTACATCATAACTAAATATCCATATACATTGGATAACTCAACTTACAATTCAACAACATGTTACGTTCAAAATATGAAGTACATTTCTCATAAAACATAAGTAATCTTTGTGAATATAGATCTCTATAACTCACTTAGCACATATCTTTACCTTAAAATCTTGACCTGCAAAAGTGGTTATTTGCAAGAGTGAGCTCGACAAATTTCAAAGAAAGTCTAACAGTTTTCATGCATCACATAGCACATAATAACATGCTCGATATACATCTCATTAAAGTAACATGACATACATTCTTTTAATTCACATAGCAAATATAAAGATTGAGTTCTTTACTCAATCATCATTACTTAGCCAAAATAATGCAGTCATATATTGACTTTAACATTTCATGATTTCAACATGCATAACATATCATGTAATTTAAAACAGTTTATCAAGTCCACGTAGAAAATAGGAACCAAAAGACTTGCCTTGATCATTGTTTACCAATAATAGATTAACAGCCTACAGTTATCTGAACTTCACGTGCCCTACACAATTATATAATCATACACATCAACTATTAGTCACATAACAACACATAGTAATTGTAATGTAAACTCTACTCCACATCTTATAATATTTCCTATTAATTAGCACACAATGTTCAATTAGATTGTGTTAACTTTCAACTTATATCTCACTATATTTCATAATCGAAGTTCATTCAAGTGCTTAAGTCTTGCTAGGACTACTTATTGATTTTATATAAAATCCATTTCATATCCTATAATATTCATTTCAATTGAATTGAAACACTTTTTAAGTTCATTAGCACTTGGCACGATGTTTCGACGTTCAATTGTCACACGCCTGATTTGCCTCTCTTGTGTATGCTTACTATGATTCTATAACTTTTCTAATACATTATTTATTAATGTTAAGCATCATTATATTTACTAACATACATGTTTTGTAACTTAGGACATCATCTTTTATCGTCAGGAGCACTACACATGCATATGTGCATGCCCGACGCCCTCCGATTGCCCCCAAAAATACAACAGTTCAAAAGATGACCATTTTTAATAATGTTAAAGACCTCAAATTAAAAAACTTAAAGCATGAAAGTTGTAGGTCTATCCGTCCTCGTTCTGGATCATCTTGAATCAACTCAATCGGAGTTTGTATGAGAAAGGTATGGCCATTTTACTATAGGAGGCCAAAATCTGCTCGGACTTCGTAATTTTGTCCCAGTACATGCCTGAGAACTAAACTAACCAAAGGTGCCAAGATGTTAGATTAGCTGATGGGCGAATTTCTGGCGCCATGCGCTGAATTTTAATATTTGGGCACGAATTTTGACGTTGGGGCTCCATTTTTGGCGCTGGGGGGCCGATAACTAACAGAACGCAGCCCACGAAGAACAGAACAACTAAATTTCTCTCCATAACTTAATTTCTAACACTAATTAACATGTATAACTTATGCCAATTACACATATACACATTACCCAACATGCATATACTAATTTAAACCACTAAACAACAATCACAGAAAACTTAATTCCTTGAAAACCATATTTTTAACCCCAAAAAGTCTATCTTTATACTTCTAGACACTGTGAACACGGTAATCACAGTTTATAACCCAAATACATTATACGTAAACTAAAAATAAGACAACCCAACACCCGCTTTTCAAACGTAAAAACTGACGCTATATTAAATAATGCTAATAAGTTATCAGTTACTAATATAGCGTATAATTATATTTGATTTATTATTAATTCAAAATTTATAAACCAAAAGCCATAGGGCTTTGTTTGGCAAAATAATTTAAAACTTAGAGACTTAATAAACTTAAGCCTTGCTTGGCAAACTAAATTAAAATCACTTTAATTTATTTTAATAACCACTATAATATAGTTATTTGTCACACTTTCATTTAATTAAGTTCTCATACTTAATTTAATTAATTCTAATAACAATTCATCGCATAATATAATAATTTATTTAAATCATTATAAAATCTCTAACTTAATTATTAAATTAAATTAGATTACTATTTCAAAATAATTGTTTTCCTTAACTCATTAATTATTTATTAAACAAATAAATAATCAAATCACATCAAATCAATTAAACAAATACTTATTCAACGATAAACACATCCATTAAATATTTTTATAATTTAATAAATATTTAAATATTATAATTAAAAATCTGGATTATTACACTTTGACCATTAATTACAACAAATCTGTTGATTTTTTAAGCGTTCTAAGGCCATGTATCTAGACTACAACCAACAGGCTACAATTATATTACAACAAAAACATCATAACACGAAACTCCTGACAGATCAAGCGGCTTAGAAATCTTGTCGACTGTTTATAGGTTCTGGGGTCATTTGCATTTTTAGCCCGATCGGCGTTCACAAACGGGTTTTGACCTTAAATAACTTCGAATCCAGACATTTAATGGCTATACAACTGCTTTTAGATGAAAGAAAACATACCAAACTATAGATTCCAACCATTAAACAACAAAACCCATAAACACATAAATATCTAGGGCGACTGTCATTTGATTGTCAGATCTCTTAACTGTTCTTGGACAGATTTTGAAAAACACCTTTTTATAGCCATTTGATGCTATCGATCCATCATGGATCAACATAGATCAACTAAAAACATTATCTAACACTTATAAAAACACAAAAACACAAATTCGAACATAGCATACAAGATCTAGGTTGAGATAGGGTTTATACCTTCCAGCTTCAAATCTTTGATCTTAATCCTCCTTAGTTGTTCTTAGTGACCTAGGGACTGATATTGGGACTGATTCACTTATGATTTTCGTGGGTTTAGGAGAGAGAGAGTTGGTGAGAGCAAGAGAAAAAATGAGCCAAATTTATGAACGTTCTCTCTCTAAATCTCTTATATAATGTGATATGTTGCTTTGGATCTGATAAATTCAGCTGACATTGGCTGATTTCTATGTCACAAAGTCAATTTAGTTGGTAAACCACTAAAGTTACTAGCATTTTTACAAGTTACCTAATTAAAGAAATGAAAAATGACATTTTAGTCATTTACAAAATAATTTTAATGGCATTCTTGTCAATTAGTCAAACCCTTAGGGTTTAGGGTTAGGGTTAGGGTTTGGACCCTTTAGGGTTTAAACCCTTTAGATTTGCAATTTAATTTCCAAGATTTTTTTTTGAATTTCGGTTTTTAAAATAGAAAATTAATATTCCTAAATTATAATTAGGATTCTATAATTATATTAATATTTCCTAATCATAAAATTCAATCTTGCTAATTAGGATTAATATTCCTTATTAAAATTGCTTAATTTAGCAATTAGGGTCAAAATGGTGATTAGGGTTTATAACCCACAAATTAGGGTTTTAATTAGAAAAATAAATTTTCTAAATTACAATTAGGGTTTGTAAAATAGAAATTAAGATAACTAAAATATAATTAGGGTTTTCTAATCATATTTAAGTTTAATAAACACATTAAGCTTACTAATTAGGATTAAGGTTTCCTAATTCGGGTTTTAGAATTCCCGAATTTGAAATTAGGGTTTCCTGGCTTTCAATTTGGATTTCTAACAGTACGTTAGGTTTCCTAAATCAGATATTACGGTTTCTAATATCTTATTGGGATTTATAAATTTTAAACCTTATCCGATCAATCAATTGATCAAAATTTCTGTACAGTACATACACATTCTCATCAATATAATTATTTTAATTATATTTTCTACCGAATCCCAATCCAGAAATTAGGGTTAGGGTTTCTAATCTTGTTAAGCACAAGTCTACTGTAATTTTATTAGTCAATACACAAATTAACCTTCTCGAGACTCGTATCCCAGATACTTGTCACAAAAATGATAATTAATATTAATATTAATTAAAAAAAATATTAGTAAAATTTTGATTATTCGAAATCCCGGGTTATCACATTCACCCCTCCTTAAAATGAGTCCCTCCTCAGAATCATCGCTTTCTTATTCTCTACAATCTTTTAAAGTTATATCATCAATTCATTTTTATCAGCACAATATTAAATTATGTTTCAAATTCTAACCTGTGACTTGAATCTATATGAGAAAACAGTTCATAGAATTATCCAACTCATATTACTCGCGTAATTAAATTTCTAAAGCGAAATTGTTACCTGCTACCACCTCCTGGGCAGCCACCGTATCCTGCGCCGTTATGTTAAATGTACGGGCCGTTGGTCTCCCTGGTTGTGCAGGTCCTCGAATTGCCAAGGTTCCGCTACTGGGTCCCTTGTTGCCACTTTCTTTCTCCGCATTCTTCTTCGGACAGTTTCGAACCAAATGATCAGTCAATCCGCATGCAAAGCAACCTTGAATTTTCTTTGGATTGGGGCAATTAGGCGACATGTGCCCCTCTTGTCCGCAATTATAGCAAACTCCCTTCTTCTTCAGACAAACTCCTACATGATTCTTTCCAAATTCGAACATGGCTCCCTTCCTTTCCTACCATCCTCTGTCTTATTACTCGACTGGGTATTCCCGCTCCATTTTCTCTTGTTCGGGTTACTACCACCACTGCTTCCTCCGTCATTGGTCTTCTTCTTCTTCTTCTCCTGATGGAATCCAGACGCAACTTCGCTCCCTCCTTCAGCAATTAACGCCTTCTCCATCAAAGCCGCGAACGTATTGATCTGCAATACCGCTACCTTGTTGAATATTCCCGGCTTCAGTCCGTTCTCAAATCTTCTCGCCTTTCTCGCTTCTGTGTCCACCTGATGAGGTACAAATCTTGCCAATTCATTGAATTTGGCAGCGTATTCTAATACCGACATGTTCTCCTGCTTAAGTTCTAAGAATTTGACTTCCATTCTGGATTGCATACTCGGCGAGAAGTAGTTCTCAAAGAAAAACTCCTTGAATCTTGTCCACAACACCACCGCTGTACCAGCTCTGGCCTGATTAGTCTCCCACTAGTAATTAGCTTCTCCCTTCATTAGATAAGTTGCAAAAGCCATCTTTTGCCCTTCTACCACTCGCGCAATGACGAATGCTTTCTCCATCTCCTTCACCCAAGTTTGGGATTCAATCGGATCTGTGGTTCCTTTGAATTTCGGCGGTCCTACCGCTTTAAAGTCCTTGAATTTAGCCAATCTATCAGCTGGCTGATTTCTCACTCTTCCTCTTGCTGGAGCCTTATTTTCCATAGCTTCGGCTATCATATCCGCAAATTTTTGCATTGGGTCAGCTTGACCTCCTTCATTATTCAATGACTGTTCTTCTCGTTGGTTTCAATTCTGTCGTCTAGGCGGCATGATCTGATTTAAATAAAAATCTTACATTAATTCTCATATAATCGCATATTTATAAAATAGCACATAGTACATATAGTACTTAACACATTTACTATCCCTTTTTAAATCATATCAGTATTAACGACACAACTTTACACAAAAAGTTACAATTCTCCATTTACACATAGTTCGTCAAATTTACCACACTTATGAGTTCAGGAACTTTCCATAATTATATGAGTGTATGAACTTATCCTAGTAAGACCTTTGGCGTCCATTCGCAGACGGGTTCAAAACATTTCATATAATTATGAGTCATTAACTTACCATAAGTATGAGTTTTAAGAACACACAAATTAATCTTAATCTTATATTCATATAGAAAATAAAGATTTCATTCATAAAACATATATATTTACATATGCTTAAACATTGTTCTCGATATTACAACACTTAATATCATAATCTAATACCCAAAAGGTACTACCACATATATCTAGGTTGTCTACCGACCACTCCCTTCACCAATCTTCCTCTGGATGGGACACTTGTTGAATTCGTGACCCGTCTGCCCACATGAAAAACACTTCCTCAAATTTGGCTTAGGACAATGCAGAGAAATATGTCCTTCCTGCTTACATTTGAAGCACACATTTTTCCACATCATGCATTCTCCCGCATGAGTCTTCCCATACTTGCTACATGTTTGCTTCTTCTTCGGGCTTGACTTTTTAGAATTAGGGCTGTCATTGTCCCTCTTTCTCTTTTTCTTGTCTTTCTGCTGCTTGATTATCCCTTCAGACGATCCACCACCTTCCGCCTTCATCCTTTCTACCTGCACCTTGAGCTCGTTCCTTTTTTTAGTTATTTCGCGTAACGCTCGTTCCGTCTTCCACAGTTCCTCTAAGAGAAATGCCTTACTCAGGAGTTCTTGAACTTCTGCAGCTAGTTGATCTTGTTTTTCAACTTTAGTCTTATTCTTTTTCTCCACCTTAGCTTGCTCAGGCTCTGCCTCCTCATCTCCACTCAGATACATCTCGGGATAATCGTCATGATCGTTCCCCAGATTAACCATGGGTTCATCTTCTCCCACCTTCTCCCCTGACTCGCTTTATCTTTGGCACCTCGCCATCGGCATCTGTGCGTGCGAACCGCCAAAGCATCTCCATACTCATTTTATCTTTTCCCGACATCCTACAATCAGTTTAAACAACTTGATTAGTACTCCACAAGTATAACATTCTCACACTATGTGTCCATATATCTCACTATTGATGCACTTCGGCAATCCCTCACTTAGAACTCTAAATGAGTATTCTATATCTCACGTATGGTTATAATCCTAGGGTTTTCCCCACCCCACTTAAGGTTTAAAACCTATAGCTCTGCTACCAAACTTGTGACACCTTGGTCACTACAGCTTTGATACAACCTGTGATACTCCCAAATCTGGGTTACCTGACCCCCGAGTTTGGTGTTCACGATCCACAATATAATAACATCTAACTACCCATTTAAATATAAATAGGAATACATAAGTCATTAATATATGTTGTTAATACATAAGTCCCATGTTTGCTAACCTTAAAATTACAAACATACCCCTTAGATAAACAAAAAGGGTTTACGAATACAACATAATAATAAGTTCTTTATAACTACTCCAGCATCTTGCCTTTGCCTTTGTTCTTCTTTGACCCGTTGGCCTCTTCGTTCCTAGCTGAAATGTTTTATTTATAGCAAGGGTGAGCAACAAGTTTGACCCGTAAGTTAAGACATACAATAAAGGTATAGAAATCAATATCAATTGTTCTAACATTCTCCGCAACAATACTCTGATAATGAAAGAGTACAACGCTTTCAAGGTTTTCTACAATATTCAATGAATAATCAAGAATTAATTCTACGAAATAGCAAAATGGAATGTTTTCCATATTTATGCTGAGCGATCCATTGGATCTAGAACTTCTACTTTCTTAGGTATCTATCAAAGATTTACTTTTATACATACGCACGAGTATCAGATAACCATAAAGATTAAATCATACCCTCTCGCAAGTACTTAGAGCCGACCAACTCCTTGTACCTATATTATTATGTATAATACTTAGGTCGCGCGCAATGGTCGAATTAGAGTATACAACTTAAAAATTTTGTTCCCTTTATATAAAAGGTTGTTCTTCTCAGTCTCAGAATCAAGATGTTGATTTAACAACGAAATACTATGATTTCAAATTCTATTTACTTATCGATCTAGCCAAAATAATTGGCATCGATCTATCAATAACAATTGAATTCTCTTCTCGAATTTATCAAGTTCTAACAAATGTTCGCCCAGCGTAATAATTAGCTAAAACATTTCTCAACATAATTTGACAATAAATGAGAATTATCTCATCTTTGTCGATTCTATCTTCTACGAATATGAATATCCAACCACAGTTATTCTACAAATGTATATTCTCCGAATCAGTGAATTCAATTTGAATTATTAATCATGCACTAACTGCGAATAATCAACAATAAATTCCCTGGACATGGTATAATTAGCAATAATTAACCATTATAATAATTGAATGAATATAACTCAAGGTTGAGTTAGGAAACTTGCCTTCCAAGCGTTGATTACAAATTCTACAATATAATTAATCTGCGTTAAGTAAGACCTATATTCAACAATATCTGGTCTCATAATTAGCACAATCATTTATAACACGTAACAATCGTATTTTACGACAGTCAAACTTCTCTGCATAGACACATTACCACATAGCCACATTAGTGTTTATAACCTATATAAACACTTAACAAGTCTAACTAGTTCGGTCTGGTTGGACTTCGGTCCATTCTCGGTATTCTGGTCCCCATATCCGACAAATAACACATTGATTGTCAATTAAACTTAGTCTCTAAGCTTCAATATTATTTTAGATAAGTCAAATATCGTTTATAATATTTTTCTAAGCTTTTAATAATTTAAAAACAATTATTATAATTTATAATAATTTTTCAAACACTTAAATCATTTTAAATGATTTAATTATCAAATAATTATATAATTATTAATATTTAATAATATAAAATATTAATAACATACTTGTCAAAATATTAAAGTTATTATTAATAACTTAAAATATTTTAAATCATTAATATTCAACTTAAATGATTTTTAAATTAATTAAAATTATTTTTAAACCACCACCATTAATATTTAAATATTAATGAAATCATTATCAAAATATTAAAAGTCATTAATTATAACTTAAAATATTTTTAAAACATTTTCTCATTTTTAAATGATTTTTAAATCAATAATATCATTTTTAATTTATTTAGTTAATATAATAATTAAATAAATCTAATATCATTAATATTAATTTATTAATGAGAATTCTCCAAAATATTGAAAATTATATTTTATAATTCCAAATATTTTCTAACACTTTATTCTTATTTAAAATGATTTTAAATTAATAAAATCATTTTTAACTTATTTATTTAATTTAATAATTAAAGAAGTCTAATATCATTAATATAAATTTATTAATGAAAATCCTCCAAAAATATTAAAAGTCAAATTTTATAACTCAAAATATTTTTAAATACATTATTCTTATGTAAAATAATTTTTCATAATATTAAATCATTTTTTCTCTAATTTATTTAACACACTAATTAATTAAATTAAATAACATTTTTATTCAAATAATTATAATTATTAAAAAATGTCTCAAATAATTAAAAGTTATTTTTCAGAATTTAATATGATTTTGAAAACCATTTTTAGTAATTTTTAGAATTTATTTCTATTTTTCAATAATTTCCGGAATATTCAGATATTCAAAAATTAAATAAACCGTCGCTATAGGGCTTTAGTGACAAAAAGCGTCGCTGTTGGTGTTCTTGAGCCTCAAGAACACTGACAACTTCGTTAACAACCTGTCATGTTTGACCATAGTTTAATCTCGGTTCTTGCATGTTCTATTCAAACTAAATGTCGGGTCTTGTAGTGTTTATGTCTCTACAAGTTACAATACTTATTTTGTTCAAACAACATCACCACAAGGAGATCAAAGCCTCCAAATCTGATGTCAGACGGTTTCTGGTTTTTCCCAGAAACCTAGCAGTTAGTCTAGGCACATTCCAGGTAATTTTAATCTATGTTCTGTTCACTATTTTGATGATTTTATGATTCAAACTTGTAGTATACATGTCAAAGAGTAATGACATGTCAAGATATCAGTCCAAAAACATCACATGTACCAAATTTAATTCGGTCAACTCTTGTCAGAAATGGTGTTCATCCGTTTCTGGGTTTTTCCCAGAAACGCCATCCATGCACAAATAACATACTTTGACCATTAATTACAACCAATCTGTTGATTTTTTAAGCGTTCTAAGGCCATGTATCTAGACTACAACCAACAGGCTACAATTATATTACAACAAAAACATCATAACACGAAACTCCTGACAAATCAAGCGGCTTAGAAATCTTGTCAGACTCTGTTTCATAGGTTCTGGGCTGCCCAGATTTTAGCCCAGTCAACGTCGGTCAACGGGTTTTGACCTTAAATAACTTCGAATCTAGACATCTAATGGCTATACAACCACTTTCAGATGGAAGAAAACATACCAAACTATAGATTCCAAACATTAAACAACAAAACCCATAAACACATAAAGATCTAAGGCGACTGACATTTGATTGCCAGACCTCTTAACTCTTCTTGGACAGATTTTGAAAAACACCTTTTTAAAGCCATTTGATGCTATGGATCCATCATGGATCAACATAGATCAACTAAAAATATTAGCTAACACTTATAAAAACACAAAAACACAAATTCGAACATAGCATACAAGATCTAGGTTGAGATAGGGTTTATACCTTCTAGCTTCAAATCTTTGATCTTAATCCTCCTTAGTTGTTCTTAGTGACCTAGGGACTGATATTGGGACTGATTCACTTATGATTTTCGTGGGTTTAGGAGAGAGAGAGAGTTGGTGAGAGCAAGAGAGAAAATGAGCCAAATTTATGAACGTTCTCTCTCTAAATCTCTTATATAATGTGATATGTTGCTTTGGATCTGATAAATTCGGCTGGCATTAGCTGATTTCTATGTCACAAAGTCAATTTAGTTGGTAAACCACTAAAGTTACTAGCATTTTTACAAGTTACCTAATTAAAGAAATAAAAAATGGCATTTTAGTCATTTACAAAATAATTTTAATGACATTCTTATCAATTAGCCAAACGCTTAGGGTTTAGGGTTTGGACCCTTTAGGTTTGTAATTTAATTTCCAAGATTTTTTTTTGAATTTCGGTTTTAAAAATAAAAAATTAATATTCCTAAATTATAATTAGGATTCGATAATTATATTAATATTTCCTAATCATAAAATTCAATCTTGCTAATTAGGATTAATATTCCTAATTAAAATTGCTTAATTTAGCAATTAGGGTCAAAATGGTGATTAGGGTTTATAACCCACGAATTAGGGTTTTAATTAGAAAAATAAATTTTCTAAATTACAATTAGGGTTTGTAAAATAGAAATTAAGATAACTAAAATATAATTAGGGTTTTCTAATCATATTTAAGTTTAATAAACACATTAAGCTTACTAATTAGGATTAGGGTTTCCTAATTCGGGTTTTAGGATTCTCGAATATGAAATTAGGGTTTCCCGTCTTTCAATTAGGTTTTCTAACTGTACGTTAGGTTTCCTAAATCTGAGATTAGGGTTTCTAATCTCTTATTGGGATTTATAAATTTTAAACCTTATCCGATCAATCATTTGATCAAAATTTCTGTATAGTACATACACATTCTCATCAATATAATTATTTTAATTATATTTTCTACAGAATCCCTATCCAAAAATTAGGGTTAGGGTTTCTAATCTTGTTAAGTACAACTCTACTCTAATTTTATTAGTCAATACATAAATTAACCTTCTCGAGACTCGTATCCCAGATACTTGTCACAAAAATGATAATTAATATTAATATTAATTAAAAAAAAATTCGTAAAATTTTGATTATTCAAAATCCCGGGTTATCACAGGATCGACAAAAGAGTTATGCGGATCTTCATCGGAAGGACGTGGAATTTAATATTGGGGATCATGTATTTTAATTATATTTTCTACCGAATCCTTATCCAGAAATTAGGGTTAGGGTTTCTAATCTTGTTAAGCACAACTCTACTTTAATTTTATTAGTCAATACACAAATTAACCTTCCCAGATACTTGTCACAAAAATGATAATTAATATTAATATTAATTAAAAAAAAATTATTCGTAAAATTTTGATTATTCGAAATCCCGGGTTATCACAGGATCGACAAAAGAGTTATGCGGATCTTCATCGGAAGGACGTGGAATTTAATATTGGGGATCATGTATTGTTATGTTGCTCAATCCAAGATTTGTTGGTCCATTTGAGATTCTTGATCGAATAGGAAATGTGGCCTATAGACTCGCATTACCTCCAAGCATGTCTCGTGTTCATAATGTCTTTTACATATCTATGCTTCGTAAATATGTGAAAGACCCGAACCACATTATTGAGTTAGAACCAGACGAGATAGCCAAAGATTTAACGTACGAGGACGTACCAGTTAAGATCTTGGATAGGAAAGAGTCCTACTCATGAAGGTTATACCACAAGTTAAGGTTTTGTGGAGAAACCATGCTATTGAAGAAATGATCTGGGAGTTGGAATCAGAATTGAAAGTGAGCTATCCTCACCTTTTCGAAACACCAGTTACGTACGTCAATTTCGAGGACGAAATTTCATAAGGAGGGGAGGTTGTAAGACCCCAACTTATTATATATAAAATCAAATTTCCTCTATTTATTATTGTGAATAATAAGGTATTAATTTGATATAATACTTTGGTTATGGGAGAAATGTGCAAATTTTGCAAAATAAGCAAGTGGTTATAAAATATTCATAGTTGTCGGGGAATATTCGTTTGGTCGTGGAATATTCTTTACGTCTTGTGGGAATATTCGTGCATTGACGCAGCAAGACCATTTGTGGGCCCATAACGGATAACTATTCACGATGAAGAAAATGACAAATTTGAGTTTTTACAAATAACTTGGCGTAATGGTTATCTTTATATATCTGTTTGGAATACGTGGTGGTTAAAATGCGATGTACTGGCGTGGTTGCACAAAGAGTAGTACCAGATGTATTGCATAGTATTATTGAATTATTGATTCTTATGTAAGAAGGCACTACTCAATAATTGTTACAGTAATTACTATTTAATATTTTATTTTATTGATTCAATAATTGCTGCGTTGATATTTTATATTATTGTTGTTCAATAATTGTCACTGCACAACATCTCCATTATCAGATCAATAATTCATATTATTTGGAATAATATTATTAGATAGCATTATTGGCAATGTCTAGAAATTTCTGTTAAGGAGAGGTTTGGTCACCTAATCATTGCGCTACCAAGAAGAGAGAAATCTTTATCTAAAGCCCCCTCTTCCTGTGAACCGCACTGTTGTCATTATTGTGATTCTGTAATATTATTTGTGAGTAATTAATTATTGATTTATATGATAAGGAAATATTTAAGTGGTTATAAATGAAGGAATTAATGTTGAGGTGTTTTATCAGTATTTTGTCGGATTGGAAGTATTTAAAAATCATCTGTTTGTGGATTTCAGATATTTTCTGTATGGAATTTGGAAAAACTTTCTTCTGTAAAGTTGTAGAGAATTCGATTTTGTGTGCAATGGACATAAAATTCGTATTTTTCTGATAAACAGGCTATTTTCTATGAATTACTGAAGTTTCAAAAAATAAAATGATTTTTATTAATTTACGGGTGGGTCCCACTTTTGTGATTTAAAGCATGAGGGCTGCTGGGATTTTTCAAGAGTGGCATGCTGGTCTTTGATGGCTAGCATGCGTAGAATGAAGAATAAATAAAATATTATTTTATTATTTTAGTCTCCTATGGCGTTCTAGCATTTTCCTATAAATAGGCGCTTAGGTTAGAATTGAAAATCACACCAGAAACAAGTTTTCTTTCTCTCTATATTGTCGAACGTATTTTAGTAAGTATTTTGATACTTTGAGAGTTGCTCTTCAGTGCAAGCTTCTGTCAGCACTATATCCGAAATTCAGTCAGAAGTACGGTTATTTTGAGGTAATGGATGTTATTTTCTTCTTAAATGATATTATTTTCTTCAATATCATTATGCCGAAATATTGGTTTGAACTTTTTTTATCAAATTTGGAACTTTTTGTGTCGGGGTTACTATTCACGTATACGACACTATTCACGTATACGGCACTATTCACCGAAAAATCAAATTTTCTTCTTTTTGTCCAAGATGTTTATTATGGTTACTATCTTTGATTGCATCCATGTTTTGATCTTTATTTTTGAATTATGCTTCAAAATTGGTTATTATGGAGTATTAGTGATCTTAGATAAACTGTGATACGAATCCCTAATATTTGTTCTTCTGTCTCACTGGATTCGTTTTCTTTAAAATATTTTTCATCATCCTCAGTCCTAAATGATGATATTACTTAATATCTTTGGCCTGTAGTGCAAAGATGAATGATTACCTAATGAATATCTTTGGCCCGTAGTGCAAAGATGAACATGTGTTGAGATGAACATGACCAACTGGTGATACAAATGAATATCTTTGGGCTGTAATGCAAAGATGAATATTTGATTCAAGATGTATATTGATTGATGTTACATTGATAAAATATTGATGATGGACTTTTAAATCTTAGAAGATAGTAGAATTCTTTCTCTACTTGACTCTTCTAATGGATTATTGTTTCCGCTGCAGTTGTTGATCTAAAACTTGTTGTCTATTATATTTTATCAGATTTTTCCCTGTTTAAGACTAATGATAATTTGTTGTATATTATCTTGGTCATAATATTCTTTACTGGGCTAGTTGAGCTCACCCTTTTCCTTTTTGTTCCATTTTTCTTCTCAGGAGGTGAGAACATAGCAGGATCTAGTCGGGGTATGGAGTGATGGTTCTAGAAAGATATTTTAGCAGTCCTCACTATTTCTATAAAATAGTATTTGAGTAATTGTAATGAGGACTTATTTGAGTGTGGATATTTTCTAGAAGAAAATATTTGTATTTAAACTCACAGTATGTGTTGTCGTATTTTACACGACAATTGTATTATTGAAGTTATAGTTTACTTTCTGTACCATGTATTTGGCGACTCAGAATGGGTGTTGTATACCTATTTTAGGGGCATCACAATCAACTTTACCGTTGAGACTCAGCTTAATAAATAAACCACATCATCGAATCATCCTTGCACTACGGGCCAAGGATATTCATGTAATCATCAATGGTCATGATTATACCGAATAAACCCTGGTCATATTCATACCAACAACTGTCCATCAATGCACTACAGGCCAATGAGGATTTTTATCACATCATTTGTAACATTACAGTCATAATTATACCGAATAATTCCTGGTCATAATCATACCAATCAATAACATATCTATGAACATAAGCCACAGATGACTTTTATCACAATATAAGCATGAGGATGATGACAATGATATAAGAATTCAATTAAAAAAAAGCAAATGATAAATTTTTAGAGATTTATAACTTAATTTATCCAGAATTTAATAATGTCCAAATTGTCAACATGATACTTCTTTGTGGAGTAAAATTCAAGAATAATATTATATCAAAAATGATTTGGACAGCAAAGAAATCAATTTTTGTCATGATTAATTCCCCGGGTGAATAGTACCCCGTGAATAGTACTTTATGAATAGTACTCGTAAATAGTACTTTGTGAATAGTACTCATGAATAGTACTTTGTGAATAGTACCCCATGAATAGTGTTTTGTGAATAGTACCGTATAAATGAATAGTATTCATGGACAGTACTTCGGCATGAAAAGCTTAAAATTTAACAAGAATGTGCAGAAAATATCATTGTGAAACGATACTAGATGAAGCGCAAATTTCAAGGATATTCCACTAATTTCACGGAGCATAGAAGCAATACTTTAACAAAATGAGGGTATTATCAAGAATACGAGATGAAATAATATTACTCACATACTACAGAGTATGGAAGAAAATATTATTTCTATGAATACTGAACAAAATAATATCCCTTACCTCAGAAGAAGACTTGATACTAGAATAGTGAGGTAGTAGACTTCTCTTCTACTTTCTCTCTAAAGCTTCTTTCTCTATAGCTTCTCTTTCTATAATTGCTCTTGTGAGTCTTAGTGAATTGGTGAGAATGAAAGAAGAATGAGCTTCTATTTATAGGAAAACATAGTTTTGATAATTGCATGTTTTAGGGCTCGAAATATTACAATATAATACATTCATCTTTTCTTTCATTTTTAATTTAGTCTTGCAAGTATTATCAAACTTGCACCACCTCCCCTAATAGTACATCATGTGAATCAATAGTACAATCATGAGAATAAATAGTATAATCATGTGAAAAAAAATTAATTACAGTATAGTACCTTCATCTATACCTCTGTTTTTAATTTAGTCATGCAAGTATTATCAATCTTGCACCACTTCCCCTAATAGTACATGCATGTGAATCAATAGTACACACATGTGAACAAATAGTTATAAGCATGTGAATTAATAACAATTAATTTCTCATTTATCCGATTAATTACCTGATTGGTCAATATAACCTCCAGACATCAATTATTATTGGAATAGATGTCGATTTCCACTAACACTAATAATCCCAACACAATGGAAATATCAATTTCATCTTTAATCAACATGAACTTATTCATCATTAATATTATAACTCACAATATTTAACAACCAAATCATTCCCAGGAAAGAGGGGACTTTCTGATAAGGATTTCTCCCTATTGGCGCGCAATTAGGTGACCAAACATCTCCTTGACAGAACTTTCTATACATTGTCAATATTGCAAATAATAATATGAATAACTTTATCGTCTCAATTATTGATTTAATAATATAAGATATTGTGCAGATGATACAGTGACAATAATTGAATCAATAATATGAGAGATATTATACAGCAACTACTGTAGCAATAATTGAGTATAACTGAGTGACTTCTCACATAAACGTCAATAATCAATACCGTGTGCTACTATGCAACCACGCGTATTAGTGTACTTTTACTACCAGGTAGTTCAACAGTTTAACGGTAAAATTTTTGCCGTTATTTTTATAAAAAGAAAATTCTGTCATTTTCTAACTACGACAATACTTCCGTTGTGGGGTCCACCAATAATTGTTCCGTCGTACAAATATTCCATGTTAAAACGAATGTTCCCCGACCAATCGAATATTATATAACCACTTGCTTACTTTGCAAAATTTGTAAATAATACCCATAACTATAACATTATATCAAATTCACACCATAATATTCAAAAATATATTTTGAGAAAAATTAATCTTTATTCATAAAAGTTGGGGTCTTACAAAAAATATCTTAATGAAAACGAATCCAATGAGATAAAAGATCAAATATTAAGGATTCGTACTTTAGTTTATCAAAGTTCAAAAATACATTATAATAATCAATTGTAGAGCAAAATTCAAGAATAAAGATCAAAACATGGATATAATCAAAGATAGTAACCATAATAGACAACTTGGACAAAGAAAAAAAAATTTCATTTTTTCTGTGAATAGTGCCATATTCGTGAATAGTGTCGTATACGTGAATAGTGCCGTATACGTGAATAATAACCCCGACACAAAAAGGTAGAAATTCCACAATAAAATCCATACCAATATTTCGGTATAATGATATTGAAAGAATAACATCATTATGAAGAAAATAACATCCCTTACCTCAAAATAACAGTATTTCTGATCGGAATATCGGATGTAAAGCCGAAAGAAACTTGCACTGAATAGAAACTCTCAAAGTATCTAAATACTCATAAAAATACGCTCGACAATATAGAGAGAGAAAACTTATGTTTCTGGTGTGATTTTTAATTCTAACTTAAGCGCCTATTTATAGGAAAATGCTAGAACGCTATAGGAGACTAAAATAATAAAATATTATTATTTATTTTCTTTTCTTCTACGCCATCCTTTTTGAATCAGCCAGCATGCCAATTCTGAATTTTTTTTTGCAGCCCATATGTTTTTAACAAAAATGGGTCCCACCCATATTTTTAATAAAATATTTAATTTCCAAAACTTCAATAATTCATAATAAAAACCTTTTATCAGAAAAATACAAATTTTCTGTCCCTTCCATAAGAAATCGAATTCTCTACAACTTTGTAGCTTTAAGTTTTTCCAAATTCCAAACAGAAAATATCCGAATTTCACAAACGGACGATTTTTAACACCTCTTAAAATTCATAACAAATCATACGTTAATTTTTAATGGTTCAAAATTTTTGGACATATACTCAGCTTATATATGTATAACATATCCAAAAATCACAATGATCCAACGGTCGGATTAAAATTATAACTCACGCAATAGAGCTTTAAGAACACTGATTTGATTTTTAATACCTCCATTCCGACAAAAATACTGATAAAACACCTCAACATTAATTCTTTCAATTATATCCACATAAAAAAATAAATATTTCCTTATCATAAAAATAAATAAATAATTATTCACAAATAATATTACAGAATCACAATAATGACAACCAGACCGTTCCCAAGAAAGATGGGCTTTCCGATAAGGATTTCTCCTTACTGGCGTGCAATTAGGGGACCAAACCTCTCCTTGACAGAACTTTCTAGACATTATCAATAATTCTATCTAATAATATTATTCAAATAATATGAATTATTAATCTGATAATGGAAAATTCTGTACAATGACAATAATTGAAACAACAATAATATAAAATATCAACGTAGCAATTATTGAATCAATAAAATAAAATATTGAACAGTAATTACTGTAACAATTATTGAGTAGTGCCTTCTTACGTAAAAATCAATAATTCAAAAATATTGTGCAATACCATGTGCTACTGTGCAACCACGCGTATTACGGTATTTTAACCATCGGGTATTCCAATAGTGTTAACGGTAACCATTACGCCGTTATTTATAAAAACTCAAACTTGTCATTTTCTTCATCCGACAGTTATCCGTTATGGGGCCCACAAATGGTCATGCGCATATCGCATTTAATATTCCCGACAAAGAAGAATATTCCACGACCAAACGAATATTTGCCGACAAAATGAATATTTTATAACCACTTGCTTATCTTGCAAAATTTGCACATTTCACCCATAACCAAAGTATTATATCAAATTAAAACTTTATTATTCACAATAATAATTAGAGGAAATTTGATTTTATTCATAAAAAGTTGGGGTCTACAACCTTCCCTTCTTATGAAATTTCGTCCTCGAAATTGACGTACGTACCTGGTGTTTCGAAAAGGTGAGGATACCTCGTTTTCATTTCTGATTCCAACTCCTAGGTCATTTCTTCAATAGCATGGTTTCTCCATAAAACCTTAACTTGTGGTATAACCTTCGTGCATAAGACATGCTCTTTCCTATCCAAGATCTTAACAGGTACCTCCTCGTACGTTAAATCTTCGGCTATCTCGTCTGGTTCTAACTCAATAATGTGGTTATGAACACGAGACATGCTTGGAGGTAATGTGAGTCTATAGGCCACATTTCCTATTCGGTGAAGAATTTCAAATGGACCAACAAATCTTGGATTGAGCTTTTCTCTCTTCCCAAATTTTGTAACTCCCTTCCATGGAGCAATACGTAATAATACATGATCCCCAATATTAATTTCCACTTCCTTTTGATGAAGATCCACATAACTCTTTTGTCGATCCTGTGCCGTTTGTATACGTTATCGAATCGTTTGGATCTTTTCTATAGTTATGCGTACCAATTCTGGTCCCAATAATGTTGCTTCTCCCACCTCATCCCTACATACTGGAGAGCGACACTTTCGTCCATACAATGCTTCAAATGGAGCCATGCCTATACTTGCTTGATAACTGTTGTTGTAGGAGAATTCCAGCAATGGTAGGTACTTATCCAAACTCCCTTTGAAATCTAGGACACAAAGTCTTAATAAATCTTCAAGAGTTTGAATAGTCCTCTCTGATTGTCCGTCCGTTTAAGGATGGCATGTTGAACTGAATCGTAAATCCGTGCCCATAGCTTTCTGCAAGCTAACTCAAAATCGTGAAGTGAATCTTGGGTCACGATCCAAAACTATGGATACTGGTATGCCATGCAATCTCACAATCTCATTCACGTACATACGAGCAAGGCGTTCAAGGGAATAAGTCTCCCGTATATGCAAGAAATGAGCAGACTTAGTTAATTTATCAACAATAACCAAAATCGCATCTATGCCTTGAGAAACCTTGGGAAGACCTGTAACAAAATCAATAGTAATGTGTTCCCATTTCTATTTCGGAATCTCAAGTGGTTGCAATGGACCCTTTGGCACTTGATGCTCCGCCTTTATACATTGACAAGTTAAACACCTCGAGATAAACTCCGCGATCTCTCTTTTCATATTGCTCCACCAAAATGTATGTCGAAGATCATGATACATTTTGGTACTCCTAGGATGGATTGTAAACGGTGTGTTGTGTGCATCCATCATGATTCTATGCTTCAATTTAGAATTATTAGGAACACAAAGTCTAGAGTTGACTCGAAGTATTCCGTCTTCATCGACTCTTGCTTCTGGAATAACACCTTCTTGCACTTTCTTCTTCATACGCATCAACTCCATGTTTGAGCTTGAGCATCTTTAACTTTATCGATTAAATTCGGGTCTACTCGTATGCTTGATATCATCACGTGGGTACTTGGAGCCTTTACCTCTATCTCCATCCTTTGCGAGTCATACAAAATGGACCTTTGTGTTAACAACATTGCACTCGTACCCGCATATGATCTTCTACTCAATGCGTCAGCTACCACGTTTGCTTTTCAAGGATGATATTGGATGGTATGGTCATAATCTTTCAAGAACTCGAGCCAACGTCATTGTCGCATGTTAAGTTCCTTTTGGGTGAAGAAATATTTGAGGTTTTTATGATTTGTATAGATCTCCACTTTCTCCCCATACAGGTAGTGCCTCCAGATCTTTAACTCAAAAATGACTGCTGCCAACTCCAAATCATGAGTAGGATAATTCCTCTCATATTCTTTGAGTTGTCGCGAGGCATAGGCTATGACTTTCCCATGTTGCATGAGAACACATCCTAACCCTTTGCCTGAAGCATCGCTATAGATAACAAATCCATCTAAACAAGATGGAATTGTCAGAACAGGTGCCGAAATGAGTCTCCTCTTGAGTTCTTGAAAAATCTTCTCACAATCCTCTCTCCAACCAAATTTTATATCTTTACGAGTCAGCTGAGTTAACGGAGTAGCGATTCGAGAAAATCCTTCCACGAATCTTCGATAGTAACCAGCTAAGCCTAGAAAGCTACGTGCTTGATCCCAACGACTTGGTTCTCCCAACTTTGTATGGCTTCAATCTTGGCACGGTCGACAGATACTCCATGTTTTAACACCACGTGCCCAAGGAATGCTACTTCCTCGCTTTAACTCGCATTTCTTCAACGGCATATATAGTTTGTTATCGCGAAGCCTTTGCAGTACCAGCTTCAAATGGCGCTCATGATCTTCACGGCTTTTGGAGTAGATGAGAATGTCATCAATAAAGACAACAACGAACTGATCCAAATATTCTTTGAACACACGGTTCATCATATCCATGAAAGCAGCAGGAGCATTAGTCAATCCAAAAGACATGACTAAGAATTCATAATGCTCGTCTCAATTTCAAGGCGCCGGTCTTGGAATATCCTCGATGTTAAATCTTGGTTGATGATATCCAGGACGAAGATCGATCTTTGAAAAGAATTGTGCTCCTTGCAACTGGTCAAACAAGTCATCAATGCGAGGTAGCGAATACCTATTCTTGATGGTGACATGGTTCAATTCTCGGTAGTCAATACAAAGTCGTATACTTCCATCTTTCTTCTTTACGAATAACACAGGAGCACCCCAAGGAGATGTATTAGGACAAATAAAACCGATGTCCAACAACTCCTGTAGTTGGACCTTTAACTCCTGAAGTTCAATAGGAGCCATTCGATATGGGGTTTTAGAAATGGGTTTTATACCAGGTTCAAGGTCAATAAAGAATTCAACTTCACGTTCTGGGGGTAGACCGAGAAGTTCTTCAGGAAATACGTCAGGAAATTCACTAACAACAGAAATATTATTCAACTCTGACATATTTTTGTTCAAGTCCGTGACATGGGCTAAGAAATCTTGACATCCATTTTTCAATAAACGAATAGCTTTATGGCTTGATATGACAGTGATTGACTTTAGTGGTTTGGTTGTTTGAATTTGCATAACAGTTGGTTAGGAATATGAAAACTAACAACCTTACAAAAATAATCAATTTTAGCATGATGAGTGATTAACCAATCAATCCCTAAAATCACATCAAATGCAAGTATTTTCAACGAAATATGATCGGCAGGTAATGTGATGGTACCAACTTGAATCAAGCAAGATTTATAAACAGTAGATGTAATGAAAGTTTCTCCTAAAGGAGTCTCAATAGATAAGTCAAGGTCTAATTTCTCCGGAGTCAAGTTCAAACATTGAGCACAAGTAAGAGAGATAAAAGAATGGGTAGAACCGATATCTAATAAGGTATAAACTTCGCAAGAGTTTATGATTAGCTTACCCGTGATCACCTCGTTTGGGTTCCTCGCATTTTGGGCAGTAACGACAAACGCCCTTCCAGCAACCATCGACTTTGACTTTTTCGGGACAGCCTTTGGAGTCATCATCCCCGTTGAACTTGGTTTCGCAATAAGACAATCTCTAGCTATATGACCTTCCTTTCCACAGTTATAACACACCTTGGATTGTTGTGGGCAGTTTGGGCTGACATGTCCCTCTTTTCCGCATTTATAACAAACGACCTGTGCTCGTTCTCCTCCCCTAGAAACAACTAATGTTTGTGCTGACGTCTTTACGTTGTCATTGTTGTACCTTCTCTTCTTCAAATCTCCTCCCGACTCGCTTCTTCTATTTTTATGGCCACGATTACCACCAAAGTGGTTACCGCTTTTGTCCGAATGTTTTCCTCCCTACTGGTTGTTGCTCCGATGACCGCTGCCACCGGTATGACCCTGATTGTGGTCCCTTATTGAACATACTCATTATCTCGCTCTAATAATTGAGCCCTGTTTACAACTTTTGAATATAAAGAAAATTTATGAGAGATAAGATATTGCCGAATCTCGGGTTTTAGACCTCTCAGAAACATCCTCGTCATTCGTTCCTCATTCTCGACCAAATGCGGTGCAAACCTGGATAACTCTCCAAACTTCGCCTCGTACTGGGACACCGTCATGTTATTTTGTTCCAATCTAATAAACTCTACCTCCTTCATATGACGAATACTTTCAGGAAAGTACTTGTCATTAAATAGTTTTTGAAATGTTTCCCAAGACATATTGAGTGCGGAAGGCTGGGTATGCTTCACAGATTCCCACCAATAATCTGCCTCACTATGAAACATAAAGGTGGTGAATGGAACCTTCTGTTCCTCCGTGCATCCCAAGACATCGAATATCTTGGTAATTTGCTTGACCCACATTTTTGCCTTGATCGAATCCTGCTTTCCCACAAATTCTGGTGGTCCCAACTCTTTGAACTGCTTGGCTGTGACAAACCGCATATTGCTATCATTTCCACCCGTATTTTGTACATGAGTCTCCCTCATCTGGTTTTGCATGAACTGCAAAAAGCTTCTAAACATCCCATCATTCATCATTTGTTCGGTAGTGTTGTTTATAGGAGGAATATTGCCTTCCTATTGCACGTTCCCCTGGGTGGTGATTAAAGGTGTCTCCACGATCTCATTAACTCCATTGTTAATATTTCCAGCTGCCATTCTCAAATACTACCACAAAACAGGGGTTAATTTACATGTCACATATTATCCCTATACTCTGACCGACCAAATAAATACCAAATAAACTTAGTCAGGTCATACTAGCGAAGGAATTCCCCATCTCTCCCCTCCTAGTTCTTATCTAATATCTTAGCCAGGGATTATATCCCTAAGCTCTGATACCAACTGTGACCCCCCCAAAATAGGTATACATCACCTATTCTGAGTCGCCAAATACATGGTACAGAAACAAATACAACCTCAGTTATACAATTGTCATGCAAAATACGACAACTCATATACTATGAGTTTGAATACAAATATTTTCTGATAGACAGTATACAAACACAAAAGGAGTTCTCATTACAATTATTGATACACTATTTTACAAAATAGTGAGGACTACTACAACCACTATCCTGAACCATCACTCCATACCCCGGCTAGTTCCTGTTATGTTCTCACCTCCTGAGAAGAAAAATGGAACAAAAAGGAAAATGGTGAGCTCAACTATCCCAGTAAAAAATATTATGACTAAGATAATATACAATAAATTATCATTAGTCTTCAATAGGAAAAATTCGATAAAATATAATGAACAACAAGTTTTAGATCAACAATCTGCAATGAAACATCAATCCATTAGAAGAGTCAGTAGAGAATGAATTCTACTATCTTCTAAGATTTAAAAGTCCATCATCAATATTTTATCCCTGTAACATCAATCAATATACATCTTGAATCAAATATTCATCTTTGCACTACATGCCAAAGATATTCATTTGTATCACCAGTTTGTCATGTTCATCTCAACACCTGTTCATCTTTGCACTTCGAGGCAAAGATATTCATCAGTTAATCATTCATCTTTGCACTATAGGCCAAAGATATTAAGTAATATAATCATTTAGGACTGAGGATGATGAAAAATATCTTAAAGAAAACGAATCCAATGATATAAAAGATCAAATATTAAGGATTCGTACTTTAGGTTATCCAAATTCAAAAATACCTTATAATAATCAATTGTGGATCAAAATTCAAGAATAAAGATCAAAACATGGATACAATCAAAGATAGTAACCATAATAGAAAACTAGGACAAAGAAAAGAAAATTTTATTTTTTTCCATGAATAGTACCGTATTCGTGAATAGTGCTGTATACGTGAATAGTGCCGTATACGTGAATAATAACCCCGACACAAAAAGTTAGAAATTCCACAATTAAATGCATACCAATATTTTAGTATAATGATATTGAAAGAATAACATCATTATGAAGAAAATAACATCCATTACCTCAAAATAACAGTATTTCTGATCGGAATATCGGATGTAAAGTCAAAGAAAACTTGCACTGAATAACAACTCTCAAAGTATCTAAATACTCACAAAAATACGCTCGACAATATAGAGAGAGAAAACTTATGTTTTTGGTGTGATTTTCAATTCTAACTTAAGCTCCTATTTATATAAAAATGCTAGAACGCCATATGAGACTAAAATAATAAAATATTATTATTTATTTTCTTTCCTTCTACGCCATCCTTTTGAATCACCCAAAGATGCCAATTAAAATTTTTTGTTTTTACATGTTTTTTAACAAAAGTGGGTCCTACCCGTATTTTTAATAAAAACATTTAATTTCCGAAACTTCAACAATTCATAATAAATAGCCCTTTTATCAGAAAAATACGAGTTTTATGTCCATTCCATACGAAATCGAATTTTCTACAACTTTTTAGTTTTAAGTTTTTCCAAATTCAAAACAAAAAATATTCGAATTCCACAAACGGACAATTTTCAACACCTCTTAAAATTAATAACAAATCATACGATAATTTTTAACTGTTCAAAATTTGTGGATATATACTCAACTTATATATGTATAACATATCCAAAAAACACAACGATCCAACGGTCAGATTAAAATTATAACTCAAACAATAGAGCTTTAAGAACACTGATTTGATTTTTAATACCTCCATTCCGACAAAAATACTGATAAAACACCTCAACATTAATTCCTTCAATTATATCCACATAAAAAAATAAATATTTCCTTATCATAAAAATCAATAAATAATTATTCACAAATAATATTACAGAATCACAATAATGACAACCAGGCCGTTCCCAAGAAAGAGGGGACTTTCCGATAAAGATTTCTCCTTACTGGCACGCAATTAGGTGACCAAACCTCTCCTTGACAGAACTTTCTAGACATTGTCAATAATGCTATCTAATAATATTATTCAAATAATATGAATTATTGATCTGATAATGGAAAATAATGTGCAGTGACAATTATTGAAACAACAATAATATAAAATATCAACGCAATAATTATTGAATCAATAAAATGAAATATTGAATAATAATTACTGTAACAATTATTGAGTAGTGTCTTCTTACGTAAGAATCAATAATTCAAAAATACCATGCAATACCGTGTGCTACTGTGCAACCACGCGTATTACTGTATTTTAACCACCGGGTATTCCAACAGTGTCAACGGTAACCATTACGTTGTTTTTTATAAAAACTCAAACTTGTCATTTTCTTCATCCGACAGTTATCCGTTATGGGGCCTATAAATGGCTGCGTCGTCGTACGAATATTCCTCGACAGCAAGAATATTCCACGACCAAACGAATATTCCCCGACAAAATGAATATTTTATAACCACTTGTTTATTTTGTAAAATTTGCACATTTCACCCAAAACCAAAGTTTTATATCAAATGAACACTTTATTATTCACAATAATAATTAGAGGAAATTTGATTTTATTCATAAAAAGTTGGGGTCTTATATATATATATATATACATATATATATGTGTGTGTGTGTGTGTGTGTGTGTGTGTGTGATTGTATGCTTAACATATATATAAGATTGTATGCTAAATTAAGTCTGCAAGAAAAGAAATTGGTTTTTACAGTGAATATATATATGTGTTTAACGACACGAGTTTCAATTTCTATGTTCTATGAATTCTATTTTTCAAATTTTGCTATACAACTAAATTATTGCAATTGTAAGTAGTTGTAATGCTAGAGTTATGTTTAGATAAATAATTGTATGTTAATTTCGTTTAAAAGAAAGAGAAACTATTTTTTAGTGTATGTTCTTATACATGGCTTATGATAGTAACAAATTTGATGGTTAAAGTGTATACGAATTGTAAAAATTGACTTGTGATTATGTTAATTGGGGATGAAATAAATATAATGAAGTTCAAAGGAATCAAATTGGTTTATAATTGTGGTTAATGTGTTCACTGCGTCAAGAAATATCAAAAATGGAGTTTTGTTGGTTTTAAAATTGGCTTTCAAAGATTTAAGTTTTCTAAAGTTGTTGTTTAGTTGTTTTAAATTAGTATATGTATGCTTGGTAATGTTTATGAGTAATCTATGTAAGTTATACGTCTTAATTTAGATGTTAGCAGTGTTAATCAGTTCAGAATTTAGTTGTGCTGTTCTTTGGGTTGGGTTTTGTAAGTTTCGGTACCTCGGTAAAAAAAAATACTTGACTCTAAATTTCAGCGCTCGGCGCCAAAGTCAGAGCCGAAGCTCAACTTTCGTATTCTGCATTATCATCATCACCGCTACCGCATCATGGATTAGCGATAGGTCCAGGAATGACTTTTGTTTTGCACAAAAGTATGTAATTATTGATGTAATGCAATATAATGATGGTTAAACATGTAATTTTGTTATTATGGTATTATAGTTCTAAAAACGAGCATGTTATTAACGCTTAACGAGTGTTATTATTATTTTATTGGTGTAACTTGATTATGCGATTAAGAATCAAGCTATACATGAAATATGTACTTATAGAGTATTTGTAATGACTAATTGTATCCTAATGATATGTGATTAGGATATTGTGAGTCAAACTATTACGGCTTAATCTACGTGCAAGGTAAGTTTACTTACCCTATCTCGATTATATTGAGCAAGTTATTCTTGTTTTTAACTTGTTTCGTTGAGCAAGTTATTGTTTCTAATTTGATTACATTATGTAAGTTTTCTAACTCTACACTTTCGTTGAGCTAGTTCTACTGTTACGTTGAGCAAGTTTCTTGTATCGAGTTGTTCATGATGATGCAAGTTTTCTAAATCTTATCTTTTGATATTGAACAAGTTTCTCTAATATGTAACTTTTCATTTAGCATGCGAGTTCTACATTCTGATATTCTAGTGTTGAACAATTTTATTGTTCAAATTACTATTCGCTATGCATGCTTAGTATTCAATTCTCAATAACCTTGGCTTAATATTGTTCAAGCAAGTTATGTTTTGATTATTCAATATTTATGATATTAGATTATTCCTAAAGCATGATCTTAATTTACAATGTCGTTTCAGTTATGATAGCATAACATTAGTAACTTTGTATTCAACTAATCCTTAGTTGATAACCGTTCAATTCCAAATTACCTTGAAACGTATCCAAATCAAACTTACTCTGGTGCGGACTTGTATTCTAAATGCTGAGATGAACAACCCTATTATTAGGGGATAACTTACGCATAGGGTTGAAATGTTTGTGCACAATATATTGTACGACGGGATGATCCCCCTAAGTATGAAGAGTCCCTATAGTCTTATGAGTGTTAAAGTTTAAGTTAAAAGATTACTTATAACTATGGACATAGTTCGTGGTCTTCTGACCCTCAGATGAATGAACTCAGATTTTTGATTATCATTAATATAACCTATTGTTCAGTTCTATTGAGCCTATTAATTGGCAATTGTTGTAAAGATTTTATTCATTATTATTTCAAGTGAGCTTTGTTTGCTCACTCTTGCTTATATCACTACAACAAAAAGGGTTATTTCCGACGGAATATTCCGTCGGTAATAAGGCTATTCCGTCGAGGTTTACCTTAATTTCAATGGAATATTCGGTCGGAAATTCAGTCGTATATAAACATGTCAAAATTAAGTCCGTCGATCTTTCGGTCGGGGATAATTAAACTCGACGGACGTATCCTCGACCGAATATTCAGTCGGGGTTAATATATATCCGACTGAAAATTGTCTGTCGAGGATATTCGGTCGATGATAAGAATGCCACGTGACAACATGACAAAAATGGCAAATTCCTTGAACTCGACGGAATTCCGTCGAGAGTATCACTATCCTGTCGAGAATAGATGTGACACGTGACACATGCCCAAAATGGGAAGGACTTAATTCCGACAGAAATCCATCGAGGATAGTACTATTCCGTCGAGAATAGTTTTTTTTGCAATATCCAAGGATTTAACCCACATCTTGTACCTATACCTGTATTCCCAACAGCACATACACATACACAAGCTAACAATATGGCCAATAACATGAATTACAATTACCAAGGCCGACAATATGTCAAAAACCAACTAAATGAGAAGTAAAAAGGTCAAAAACATCCCATTAATCTAAACTAAACTATATCAAACATCTCATTAAGCTAAATTAAACTAAATGTCAAACCGCAACAAAACCAAAGTAATGACAAAGTTTAAACTATAATACATAAAAAATAATGTAAACTACAAAATAATGCAACTCAGAATGTAAACTATAAAAGAATGTAAACTAAGTAAAGCTAGTAGAGCCCCCGGTGTGAGGAGGATCATCGGAAGGGTGTCGATACTGCTCTGGAGTATGAAAATCGCCATCATCGTCAGTCCGCTCCTCACCCTGTTGATACAATATAATGTAACTCATTAGTTCATATATATGATTCAGTTAAAGATAACTAAATGAAAATTAAATAACATGCATAATATATATTTGAATTTAAAATGAATAGTATACCTGAGCAGTAGAGCGCTGACTCAACATCGGCCCAAACACGTCCTCAACTAAGGTAACCACCATCCGAACAATCTCGTCGCATATCGCATCCCACTGCTCCGGAGGGATACCCGTACTCTCGACGGTGGCACCAGCTGCAACGTCCCGCGCAAGCTGATGGAGGCGAGAACGGCTAGGTGGGTCCTGACGATGGAACAACGGATCAGTCTCAAACCTCTGTGACACCGCAACCATAACACGCTGGAACAAAGCATCGTCTAAGCCAGCGCCCGTATGTAATGGTCCCATGGGGGCTCTCGGACACAGACGCTGGCTAGATCCTACTAAAATAAATATAACATGAATAATATTATAAGTTTACTTTATTCATAAACAAGAAATAAACTAAAATATTATACCTCCTGACAGTGTATAGGCTGGTATCCTCGGTAAAACCATCACTCGATACCGACCGGTAGTACTAGTGGGAGTATCCTGAGACGCGACCCAAAGAACAGTCTCCTCGTCCGGAGATAAACTAATCTCGGGCGGAGGGACGGTGGAATCTAATGTCTCAGCATCACCCTTAGCAGCCTGCAACTCTGCTATATCACCGGGTCATGAGCTTCTCAAACCGCTCCTGTAATTTGATATACAAGTGAGTTATCTTGGTATCATTATATAAATTATGTAATATTATCTTAAATACTGTTTATTATAGTAAATGTATTACCCGTATAGCTAGTGCTGTTGGAGATATCGTCGACCTCGAAGTAGAGCCCTTCGGCGTATGGACTCTATCCTAGAACTCGATCATAGTAGGAGGTCGACCTAAGCTACTCTGCATGACCTAAATCATATACATTAAATAATATCACCTTAATTTACTATAATTGCAGTTTAATATTAAACTAAACTAAAGTGAAATACATACCGACTTAACCTCCTGAAACGACTACGAGCCAAAAATATGTATAACTCGCAGCTTGTCACAATTCTTCTTCATCTGCTCCGACTTGGTCTTGAATGCGGCATCATCTCAATAAGCACACATCGCAGCCCATGCTGCATCTGATACTACCGGTGACTGATGCTCTCGCAAAGTAGTCCTGAGCGATTCTTCTACTGCCCGGACTGCCCTATGTCGCATCTCGTACAGCCAACCAGCATAATTCTTCGAGATGTGGGAAGTGATAATGGCATCACCATCCGCCTCAGTGATGTCGGCCTCGTATCTATAGTATCTCTATCAAACAGACATAACATACATATAATTAATTATTTGAACAATATGTAAATAACATGGACCTTGATTTAATATATGTAATTCGACTTACGTGAAAGTCCCGCAACACTATCACCATAAAGCCGGCATCGTAGCACGTGTACTAGCTAAATCGCATCATGCGACCAATAAGGAGATGCTACCAGAGATGATGCGGTACTACGCTTTTATAGCGATAGGATCCATAATACTAGAATACAAAATTTTTGTTAAGAACATTTTATTTTATTAATCACATAATAATATCATTCTAATTGAACATAAGTTATATATGTTAGTTGAAACCTACACAAACGAAATGACATCTCATCGAATCGTAATAGTATCGCCAAATGACGACACCTAATCGAATCGAGGTTAGGCCCTTCTTGACAATCGACGCCTAAGCATCTGTATGTTTAATATAGTTATGACATTGTCCAAAAATAGTAAATGGATGTATAATATAGTTATGAAAAAATGCCGAAAAAATGTTACTGAGCCAAAAAAAGAAAACAACTCACTAGCATCTAAAGACGACCCGCCCTGGGAGCCGTCACCTGATCCGGAGCGGCCACCACCACGACCATCTCCACTGCTATGTCGAGGCATATATAGATGTACTACTGAAATAACAGAAATAGATACGTATAATTAATTAAATTTCATTGAAATTATTATATATAATGATTGGTTTTAGTTGTATAATATTTACAAAACACCAATTAGTGAAGAAGTAGTACGTCGTCAAACCGGTCAGAATCAAAATCATTTTCATCCTCTGATTCTGTCTCTTCCTCTTCTGTATCTGTAACATCCCCAGATTCGGGTCCCAAATCACCACGAGTTCGGTGTACTATTTCTATAACTATTGCGGAAGATATAAACATAAATTATTTATACAATAAACATTACACACTATCCCCAAGGTCGAGAACCTTCACATAATACCTAAATCAATATCCTATCAGACTTAGAAAGCTATTATCATACATTCTCATTACAAATTTAGTGCATATATAATCCAAAGTCGACTTGTCTTGGACTTTTCCTCAGAATCGAGCGTATTCGTCATAATAATCAAGCAATGTTTATCATGATATAGCAAGGGTGAGCAACAATTTTGCCCAGCAAGTATAAGTTCAATTAAGGATATATCATGATTGAAAGAATTGAACAATAAGTTGGCTAACTTTCTAAAATATATACATTGCGAAAGAGCATTAATAAATTTTCATAGTTGAACGAATAATGAACATGAATAAATAAACTGGACCAAATGGTAATGAAGGTGATCAGCCTTTCATACCTGATGAATACATAAAATGTGCACAGAGTAAGAATCAATAATTCATAGACATAGTATAATCAGTAATGATTAACCCCAAGCATATTTCAAAAATATCAATTCGAGATCGAGTTAGAGAACTCATGCATCTATTGATTACCAAGCACGCAACCTATATCGCTTTTTCTGAAGACCTAATATAGATAATACCGATCTCCAAATATTAGAATATCATCACAGTATAGTACTATTAAATACAGTTATAATATAACCTAACAAATTACCACATAATCCTATCGATTCATAAAATACCTAAAATTAAAGATCAAGTCAAACTATTTCAAAAGTTGAATTGAATTCTAGATAATTTCCGACATCCCAAAAAGTCTAATCGATAATTCATGAGTCTAATTTCCATAAGACTTTGCCTAAATGCTTTACGCTTACCTTAGATAATTTTATTTTCAATTAAAATATTTTTCAATGACTTATAATAATTTTCGGATAATTATTATCATTTATCATGAATTTTCAATCATTAATATCATATTAATATGAATTAAATACTACTTAATTCCATTATCATTAATATTAATTTATTAATAAAATTCATTACAAAATATTAAAAGTTATTAAAAATAACTTAAAATATTTCCTTACACTTTAATATAATTTCAAATGATTTTTAAAGTATTAAAATCATTTTTATGTAATTTATTTAATATAATAATTAAATAAATTAACTATCATTAATATTTAAAAATATTAAAATATCAGTGAAATATATTCCAAATTATTAAAAACCCATTTTTAGGCTTTAAAATAATTTTTACAAATTTATTATGAATTTCTAATATTTATTTTCTATTTATTCTAAAATTTTCGTTTAAAGTTGGGGTCCTCCACAGAAACACTTGTAGACAGTGATCTACAAGTCAGATTTGAGTCCACTTGGTATTGTTAGAACCATGACTTCCCGAGCTACGTTTTAGGCTCAATAAACGGTCCATTTGGCATAGTATAGCACCCTGAAAACAGGCCACTACCGACTGACCATTACATGCCTTGTAAACATTTTCAGTTTTGGAGTCTTTTACAGAAACGCTTGTATTACGAGATCCACAACTCCAATTGAGGCCCAATCAAACTCGTTGGATCCGTATCTTCTTGAACTATATTTTTCAGTTATCAAACACCAAATTCCAATCTGTCTAGGTCCCTGAAATCAGGCCCAAAGTGACTGGTCCGCAAGGTTTTCTTCAACAGTTGGTTCATTTTCCAGATTCGGGGTCCTTAACGGAAACGCTTATAAAACGAAATCTACAAATCGGATTTAGGTCCAATAGGTATCGTTGGATTCGTAATCTCCCAAACTACAGTTTCCATGTATCAAACATCTATTTTGGTTCAGCTTTCATCCCAGAAAAATGGACAGAAGTGACTGATCAGTAGTTTGTGTTCAACAGTTAAGGTAGTTTGGGGTTTAATTCATAACTTGCTCATTTCTTAACATATTTGAGTGATTCCAAAGGAGTTTTGCCCTTAACTCATGTATCTAGCATGCTAACATGTTTTAAACCATTAATCACATGAACCCAAAGAATCTAACATAAAAATATATATAGCATACAAAGGAAAACTTTTTCTTAAACCTTTTGGTACAAAACTTGATTTCCTCACTTTGGATCTAACTTTTGATTTCAAAAATACTTTGATACACATATAAAATACCAATACTCATGTAAATCATGAGTTTTTAATGATCCAAAACAAAAGTTGCTTGGTTCATAAAGATCGAACAAAAAGAGCACAAAAAGTGAAAACTTTCATTTTCTTACCTTTTTCTTCTTTCAAGCCTTCTTGATCCTTCAAAGTAGCTTATGATTTTAAGTTGTATGAAGATCGAAGACCCCTCCTAGACTCCCTATAACTACCAAAATATGCAGCCTCCTTTCTCTCTCGATTGTTCTTAGTTTAGACTTAGGTTTAAAAATTAACATAACTTAGTGTATATACAATATACATATAACACATATAATTATAGAATATGTAACTCCCAATATAATTACATATACTTATTATCAATTTAATATATAAGTTACAAAAATTAGAATTTTTTAATGCCCTAAGGCTTGTTTGGAAAAACCATATTAAAATAATGACTTAATCATTCCTTAAGCCTTTTTGGCAAAAGAAGATTAAAATAAGAATTTCAAAAGCTCTAAGGTTTTGTTTGGTAAAACCAAATTAAAACTCTTTTAATTTATTTTCATAAATCATTTATAATATAGTTTATTATCCCACATTGTTTACTTGGATTTTCATATCCAATCTTAATTAAATAAACTAATTACCACATACTAAATAAATTTCCCACTTAACTAAATATCACAAAATTATAATCTCATTATAATTTTATTTAACAATTAATATATCACTTTAATTATTAAATTACGACATCAATATAGCAACTCATGTAATCTTTAACAACTCTCTAACTGTTAAATTAAATTAGAGTATTATTTAATTCACAAATATATACTAACAATAATCACATAAATAAAATATTTATTTAATTAAATAAATATTTTAAATATATAAATAAAATTTTGGATTGTTACATCATTCCTCCTTACAAGGATTCTCGTCCTCAGAATCACAACTCAAATAATTCATTCGCATTATTCTTCCTTACTTATAAAGGATTTCGTCCCCGAATCAAAGACACCAATTTACTCAATAAATAACTCATTGAATAATCTTTCATCATTTTATCTAAATATAAGTTTTATATTTCCTACTACATTTATTACTTTAACAAATTCTAGGTTTTATTTCATAACTTTCACTTTAACTCAATTATATTTTGAGTATTATATATTCTTTAATCCATTCATTTCCTTTTCTAAAGATCGCTATCATAAACACTTGGGATATTACATTCACCCATTCTTCTAAAAATTTCATCTTCAAATTTTTTTTTATTCATTCAATCTAAAAAATAGATTTTACGTTAATACTTTATTCATTCATTGGGTTTTATAACCACTTCTTTCCACAAAGATCTTTCTTCAATTATTAAACTTTTCTATTAAAAGTTTTACATTATTCTTTGATAACTCATCTCCTTCTCATTTCAAAATTTCTTTTCTCACTTATTCAATATATTCATCATTCAAAGGTCGATTCTACGACTTACTTCTTTCTAAGGAATATCATACTTTTCACATTCACCTTTTAGAATAACAAGAATATTCCACAATTGTTCAATAATTGGGAAGTAAGTATGAATAACTCAGAATTTAAAAGATTCCAAATCATGCCGAGGGGTCACAAGACCATGAACTCTATTCTTAGGTTTAATAATGCTTCAACTCAATCCTTCACACTTTAAACCCTCTTCGCGTAGTGTTTATCAATCACAAAGACCGAAAACACCCTCCTCAAGTACTCTAGGTGGCTAACCTATTGTACACTGTACGTTGTATACAAAGTGTTTTGTAACGACTATATGTATAAATTGTCCCGCAAAACATGTCCCCTTATAGGTTGTTCATCTCACTTTTCAACATCTCAATTCGCACCAAAACAATTTGGTTTGGCATAATTTTCTATAAACGCTTGAATTTTATGAATATTTTCAATATTTGTCTAGCTAAATCAAATAGCATAGACCTCTACAACAATTCAGACATCAACCGAAATATACATATACATACATACATATGTATTCTAATATCTTAAAGAAATCTCAAAAATCTTTTACGACGTCATGATACCGCACCGTATTTACATCAAATTCATTGAGGATTCCGCTATTTGGTGATTTTATCATACTACATCATACCATAGTAATGACGATCCTTAGATCACATCCAACACTAAGTAATACTTGCATTGATGACTCCATCATTATTATCATCTCTCGCACTGTGTTTCACGATGCATTAATGATATATAAAATACATTTTGATATATTCCAAATCATTTTTGTCTTTAGCCAAGCAATTAGCATGTACATACTGAATAACAATATTGTTGTTAAAACTCATTGGTTCCATCAGTTGATCCAATGTTTTTCAAGAAAATAGAAGTGTAAACATTAGCACGAAGTCAATAAATTTCGAAAGTCTAGCATAGCTAGTAGATTTAGAATGCCTATGTTTCCACCATCAACTCCACTTTTTATAATGATCCATTGCTTAATAGGTCTATCTATTCTTATCATCCTCAATACTCCATTTACACTTATCTATACCCAGTTCGTCAAACTTACCACACGTTATGAGTTCAAGAACTTGCCACAATCATATGAGTTTAAGAACTTATCCTAGTCAGACCATAGACGTCCATTCGCTGAGGGGTTCAAAAACATACCATATAATTATGAGTCACGAACCTACCATAAGTATGAGTTTTAAGAACTCGCACTTAACCTTATAATATTCTCTAACTATACTCTACCTATCTGTTATACACATGAGAAAAGAATCACCTTCTCAACAGTATATAGCAAATAGCGCCGACATAAACATTCAAATGATTATCAATGTGATAAACCGAAAAGCAAGCATAAAACCCTCGCCCATACAAAGATTTGTACAACTCAAATCACACGAGTCCTCAATTGAAATCCCACCTAACTCTATCTTACTTATAACTTGCTCTTTTGCTCGATACTGAATTCCTCTTATCACATCATCTATAACTCCTCACGAGTTATCTCGCATTATTTCATAAGTACACCATCTTCATAAAGATTAAGCTATAATTATTCAAACATTATAAACCATCTTCCTTTTATAACTTAAATAGATCACGTCGTGATCTTATTCTATAATCATCTCCTTAAAATTCTTTTTTCTTAACTCGTGATCGCTTTTGTTTTACGATCCTCTTTCTTTCTTTTTTTTTTCATCATTTACTTACATTATTCATTATCTTGGCTTTTGGAGTTAGGAAACTCCCATTTCTTATCTTTATATCTCTTCAGATTCTTCTTTGAATCTTCTTGTTTAAAAAAATTCTTCCTTTAAGAATTTCTAACTTCATTTACATCGCTCAAAATTTCATTCGAGTTCTACACTTTCATCATAATGTATCCATTTCTACACTTGGTACACATCGAGTCTCTAACAGCTTTTAATATGGCACCGAGTGGTTTCCCACAAACAACCAACAAACTAGGTTCCGAAGTTACTAGTTCAGTATATACCTCCGCTTCTATGAAGGAATCGTTTAGCCCGTATACCATACATCAACTACTAAAAGTACAATTGTACTATAGATATAACTCTCTATTCTTAACTTCTTTATCATTCTCTTTTATAGACATTCTCTATTTATCATCACCTTACATCCTTATTATTGGAGTTGGATAACCTCACATTCATATTCCTTATAACTCATGCGAGATTCTTCTTTAAATCCTTTCACGCATATTTTAATCCTTCTTTATAAATTTCTTAAATTACTTCTATTTCAAACTTATCTCGAGCTTATTCTTTTCATTATCTTCACTTTCTTCTCTAGGTTATAGCCTACTTGTACTCTACCTAAGGTTTATAACCTACAACTTTGATACCAAATCGTAATCTAATTCCAAAATTCATACAATTTAATTCTCAACTTCTATCGTTAATAATACATTCAACCTCTAATTTTACATCATTAAAAGATAATACAACCATTGAAATTTGCGGAATAATTAAAATTTTCTATTACAAACTATCCTCGTTCCCAAAACCTTCAACCTTTACATCTAAATATCTCAGAATCATTTTAATACTACAATAGTTTACATTTGCAAAATAATATTACAATTCAACATTAATACATTATTCGAAACCTTAAACATGGTTCAAATAATAATAACACAACCAAAGTATATAAATCTTCAAGTATCACATCTGATTCATGTCTTTCAAGTAACACATAACTTTACCTTGAATCTTGAACCTGCAAAAGTGGTTATTAACAAGGTTGAGCTCGACAGCCCAACAAATTTAACAGTCTATCATGTTTCACATAGATCACAATTCATGCATTATATATTTCTAATTTATCGAGTTACATTATACAACATGCATGTGTTATCACATATCACATATAAATTGAGTTCCATAACCCAATTAACTTAGTCATATTTTGACTTTAACAATTCATAAAGCATGGTATGTAACTCACCACATAATCACATTTAATCCACAAGCATAATAGAACTGAAAAACTTGCCTTGATTGGAGATTACCACAAAAGTTAACCTAGAGTTTCTCCACAATTCCTACAAAATTATATTTACATGTACACACATATTAGATAATTAAATATGTTACAAAACATGCATATATATTCATCAATAATAATTATTAGGTTTATACAAACTAATATTATTTATTCTTACTCAAAATGAATATTAGTTTATTTAGAAACTTAATTGCTTTTAACCTTTTTACACCAAATAAAGGTCCTCACATTTTAGTATGTAAATATTTTACACTTTGAAGCTTCAATCATTTATATTCCACTTTAGGAATATCTTATGCCTTTACTCATTAATTTGAGAAACAACTAATAAATAGCTTTTTATAGTAAAATTCAATTTACTATATTATTCTTTTAATATAAATAATTTTTATATTATTATTTTGCCCACTCATGAGTCAACTCGGACCATTGTCTAATTTATAAACATTCTATCCTGCTAACACACTTATCGCATTTTTTCGCTTTGCAAATATTCACATTTTCATTATATATATTTATATAATAAATATATATAAATCTTCGCTCAAAACTCCATTTTGATCCCCACAAATCTTCATTGCATCACTTTTATGATTATTACAACTTTTAATGGTTCCATGCTTTTCGCTTCATTATAAAACCATTTTTCATGTCAATCCCGGCATATTCGTTAAATATGCAATTTCATATTTATATAATATTTTATTGCATTATTTATGTCCGAAAGGAAGTTTCATGACGAAATATCATATACAACAAATCACTTCTCTTGAACTTTATTAGATATAATATTGTCTTAAATTTAGCCCAAACACACTTTGGAACGATGAATGTCAAAACAAATTTCATCATGACTACATTCGGCGTCGCCTAAATTGTAGTTCGACATACGATGTTCGCCTTTATTTTTAATTCTTAACCTATTAATCAAATTTTGGCGAACTTCTAGTATGTTATAGACCTTATGACATAGTACATTTAAAAATTTTATAAACGCTAAAAAAGCTACTTAACATTGATCAAAATAGCGCTCAAAAGTCCGCTTAGCGATCATCGCTACGCTGCTAAGAAGACGTCACGGCACACAGACGCTATCGCACATCACTTCATTGGCTAACTGCCTTTGATAACGAATGAGCCACTTTATGATTTTCTCACGCCATGATCGCTTATCGGAAAATTCCCAAATTTCAGTATGTTTTTCGTATCATATGAGACTATTTTTAAAAAAATATGAAACCCCCATTTCGGGTTCATTAGGCAGCCCAAACAGAGCGTCAAAAGTGTACGTTCGTAACAGTTTTTCACTTTCATTTCGGTTTTACCTTCTCTCGCTAAAACAGTCATAACCTTTTCGTTTCAAAATATTTTTGAGCAATTCTTGAGCCCACGCGAAGCTAACTTCCCAGGCTACAACTTTCATTCTTTGACCATTTCCAAATTCAAAACACAGAATTCCATAAAATTCGTGCAAGGGGACTGCTCTGAATTTGTTAGACAAATTTAATGCCACTGCTTTGAACGGGCATAACTCGTTGCTCCGAAGTCGGAATTAGTCCGTTCCGGAGTCTATGGAAAGCTTATTCAGTGTACTATAATCCCCCAAAAGCCCAGAATTTTCTGGAAACCTATACTGTCCCCGAATTTATGTTTTAGGGTCAGCAGTCACACAATCTCTCGGACTTTTTGATTTGTCTCAAAAATGCTTCCTCTCTTGATTTTCTTCGCTCATATCTTTTAAATTAGTTATATATAACATGAATCAAAATTAAGTCTTAGCTTTGCCTAACTATGGGTTTTTAGGCAAAATTGCTCTTTTAGTAATTTAATCGAACATAATGAGTGCGTCAAAATTGTGGGTTGATTTCATAGCCATTTAGTTCGGTATTCACCCATGTTTTTCCTTCTTATAACTCCACACCACATACTAGCTCCATATCTCTAATTTCATCACTCTTAGGATGTTTCACAACTCATAAAACTCAAAATAACATCTAACAAGATATGATGAGTTTAAGAGCTAAAATGGAAGGTTAGGGTTTTAAGAGCTTACTTCTTGGATTTCTTTCCTCTAAGATGTTTGATCATGTGCGAAGACCTGCTAGAATATGATTTCCTTTCTCCTTGAACACTCCCGTAGCTTAAATCAAGTAAAATCACTCCACCCATTTCTTTCTCTCTCTAGAAAATATGAATGTTTTGGTGGAGAGGATGAAGTAGGATGATTATGGAGGTTTGTAGGAGTTTGTTTTGTTGTTTGCTTGCTTCAATCTTGCTCAAGCCATATGAATCTCTCTTCTCTTGCTCCCTCTTCACTCTCTCTGTTTTAGGTTTGCAATATGGGAAGGAAGAAGTTTGTTGAGGAGAATGAAAAGGAACGGATGGAAGAGAGCAGGAGAATGGCCATAACACACCAATTAAAAGCATCGGTTATAAAAATATAATGTATCGATATAAATGTTTATTTTATATTTTATATATTATTTTATTTATTTTATTAATAAATCAAAATTTAAAATACAAAAGTCATAAGGCTCCGTTTGGCAAAACCCGTTTAAAATTAAAGACTTAATATACTTAAGCCTTGTTGGGTAAAACTAAATTAAAATCACTTTAATTTATTTTAATAACCACTTATAATATAGTTATTTGTCACACTTCTATTTAATTAAGTTTTCATACTTAATTTAATTAATTCTAATAACAATTCATTGCATAATATAATAATTTATTTAATCATTATAAACTCTCTAACATAATTATTAAATTAAATTAGATTAATATTTCAAAATAATTACTTTCCTTAACTCATTAATTATTTATTAAACAAATAAATAATCAAATCACATCAAATCAATTAAGCAAATACTTATTCAACGATAAACACATCCATTAAATATTTATATAATTCAATAAATATTTAAATATTTATTAAAAATCTGGATTGTTACATCATTCCTTCCTTACGAGGATTCTGTCCTCAGAATCACAACTCAAACTACTCATTCGTTACGTCGTGATCTTATTCTATAACCACCTCACTTAAAATTCTTTTGTTAACTCGTGATCGTTTTGTTTTACGATCCTCTTTCTTTTCCTTTTTCATCATTTATGACATTATTCGTTATCTTGGCTTTTGGAGTTAGGAAACTCCCATTTCTTATCTTTATATCTCTTCAAGATTCTTCTTTGAATCTTCTTGTTTATATAACAATTTTTCCTTTAAGAATTTCTAACTTCATTTACATCGCTCAAAATTTCATTCGAATTCTATACTTTCATCATAAGTATCCATTTCTACACTTGGTACACATCGAGTCTCTAACAGTTTCAATATGGTACGCTTAGTGGTTTCCCATAAACAACCAACAAACTAGGTTTCGAGTTACTAGTTCATATATACCTCCGCTCTATGAAGGAATCGTTTAGCCCAGATACCATGCATCAACTACTAATAAGTACAATTGCACCATACTCTCTATTCTTAACTTCTTTATCATTCTCTTCTTATAGACATTGTCTATTTATCATCACCTTACATCCTTATTATTGGAGTTGGGTAACCCCACATTCATATTCGTTATAACTCTGCGAGATTCTTCTTTGAATCCTTTCACGCAAGTTTTAATCCCTTATTGTTCAAACTCTATTTGAGCTTATTCGTTCATTATCTTCATCTTCCTTCTTTAAGGTTATAGCCTACGGTACTCCTACCTAAGGTTTATAACCTACGGCTTTGATACCAACTGTAACATCCCCAGATTCGGGTCCCAAATCACCACGAGTCCGGTGTACTATTTTTATAACTATTGCAGAAGATATAAACATAAATTATTTATACAATAAACATTACACACTATCCCCAAGGTTGAGAACCTTCACATAATACCTAAATCAATATCCTATCAGACATACAAAGCTATTATCATACATTATCATATAAATTTAGTTTATATATAATCCAAATCGACTTGTCTTGGACTTTTCCTCAGAATCGTGTTATTCGGCCATAATCTGCAATGTTTATCATGATATAGCAAGGGTGAGCAATAATTTTGCCCAGCAAGTATAAGTTCAATTAAGGATATATCATGATTGAAAGAATTGAACAATAAGTTGGCTAACTTTCTAAAATATATACATTGCGAAAGTGCATGAATAAATTTTCATAGTTGAAGGAATAATGAACATGAATAAATCAACTGGACCAAATGGTAATGAAGGTGATCAGCCTTTCATTCCTGATGAGTACATGAAAAGTGCACAGAGTGAGAATCAATAATTCATAGACATGGTATAATCAGTAATGATTAACCCCAAGCATATTTCAAAAATATCAATTCGAGATCGAGTTAGAGAACTTGCATGTACCATTGATTACCGTTACGCAACCTATATCGCTTTTTCTGAAGACCTAATATAGATAATACCGATCTCCAAATATTAAAATATCATCACAGTATAGTACTGTTAAATAAAGTTATAATATAACCTAACAAATTACCACATAATCCTATCAGTCTATAAAATACCTAAATTTCGGTATCAAGTCAAACTATTTCACCGAGTTGAATTCAGATAATTTCCGACATCCCAAAAGTCTAGTCGATAATTCATGAGTCTAATTTCCATAAGACTTTACCTAAATGCTTTACGCTTACCTTAGATAATTTCATTTTCAACAAAATATTTTTCAATGACTTATAATAATTTTCGAGATAATTATTATTATTTATCATGAATTTTCAATCATTAATATCATATTAATATGAATTAAATACTACTTAATTCCATTATCATTAATATTAATTTATTAATGAAATTCATTACAAAATATTAAAAGTTATTAAAAATAACTTAAAATATTTCCTTACACTTTAATATAATTTCAAATGATTTTTAAAGTATTAAAATCATTTTTATGTAATTTATTTAATATAATAATTAAATAAATTAACTATCATTAATATTTAAAATATTAAAATATCAGTGAAATATATTCCAAATTATTAAAAACCCATTTTTAGGCTTTAAAATAATTTTTACAAATTTATTATGAATTTCTAATATTTATTTTCTATTTATTCTAAAATTTTCGTTTAAAGTTGGGGTCCTCCACAAAAACACTTGTAGACGGTGATCTACAAGTCCGATTTGGGCCCACTTGGTATTGTTAGAACGGTGACTTCCCGAGCTACGTTTTAGGCTCAAGGAACGGTCCATTTGGCACAGTATAGCACCCTGAAAACAGGCCACTACCGACTGACCATTACATGCCTTGTAAACATTTTCAGTTTTGAAATCTTTTACAGAAACGCTTGTATTACGAGATCCACAACTCCGATTGAGGCCCAATCAAACTCGTTGGATCCGTATCTTCTTGAACTATATTTTTCAATTATCAAACACCAAATTCGAATCTGTCTAGGTCCCTGAAATCAGGCCCAAAGTGACTGGTCCGCAAGGTTTTCTTCAACAGTTGGTTCATTTTCCAGATTTGGGGTCCTTAACGGAAACGCTTATAAAACGAAATCTACAAATCGGATTTACTTCCAATAGGTATCGTTGGATTTGTAATTTCCCAAACTACAGTTTCCATGTATCAAGCATCTATTTTGGTTCTGTTTTGATCCCGGAAAAATGGATAGAAGTGACTGATCAGTAGCTTGTGTTCAACAGTTAAGGTAGTTTGGGGTTTAATTCATAACTTGCTCATTTCTTAACATATTTGAGTGATTCCAAAGGATTTTTGCCCTTAACTCATGTATCTAGCATGCTAACATGTTTTAAACCATTAATCACATGAACCCAAAGAATCTAACATAAAAATATATATAGCATACAAAGGAAAACTTTTTCTTAAACCTTTTGGTACAAAACTTGATTTCCTCACTTTGGATCTAACTTTTGATTTCAAAAATACTTTGATACACATATAAAATACCAATAGTCATGTAAATCATGAGTTTTTAATGATCCAAAACAAAAGTTGCTTGGTTCATAAAGATCGAACAAAAAGAGCACAAAAAGTGAAAACTTTCATTTTCTTACCTTTTTCTTCTTTCAAGCCTTCTTGATCCTTCAAAGTAGCTTATGATTTTAAGTTGTATGAAGATCAAAGACCCCTCCTAGACTCCCTATAACTACCTAAATATGCAGCCTCCTTTCTCTCTCGATTGTTCTTAGTTTAGACTTAGGTTTAAAAATTAACATAACTTAGTGTATATACAATATACATATAACACATATAATTATAGAATATGTAACTCCCAATATAATTACATATACTTATTATCAATTTAATATATAAGTTACAAAAATTAGAATTTTTTAATGCCCTAAGGCTTGTTTGGAAAAACCATATTAAAATAATGACTTAATCATTCCTTAAGCCTTTTTAGCAAAAGAAGATTAAAATAAGAATTTCAAAAGCTCTAAGATTTTGTTTGGTAAAACCAAATTAAAACTCTTTTAATTTATTTTCATAAATCATTTATAATATAGTTTATTGTCCCACATTGTTTACTTGAATTTTCATATCCAATCTTAATTAAATAAACTAATTACCACATACTAAATAAATTTCCCACTTAACCAAATATCACAAAATTATAACTCATTATAATTTTATTTAACAATTAATATATCAATTTAATTATTAAATTACGACATCATCAAGATAGCAACTCATGTAATCTTTAACAACTCTCTAACTGTTAAATTAAATTAGAGTATTATTTAATTCACAAATATATACTAACAACAATCACATAAATAAAATATTTATTTAATTAAATAAATATTTTAAATTACAAATAAAATTTTGGATTGTTACAGTATCAATTTCTTCCTCAGTATCATCTTCTACCATCACATACAGACTGACAACCACATCTTCCTCCACTTCGTCAACATCGAGTACGGTAATGACATCATCAACCAACACATCGTCATCATATAGCACATCGTGGCTGGGATTGCTAACTTGTTCTTGCAACGGGTCATCCGCTCCAGACAAATTAGAACCATCAAATGATCGAGTCTTCATTGTCACAACTGTATACCAGGGGGTTCTATAATTTACGACATTAGGGGCATAGTAAACTTGAGTTGCTTGGCTGGCTAACACAAAATACGCCATCGATCAGAAATTCAATTTTATATCTAATGTGATTTATTCTATTATGATCAACTTTAACACCCTTTGCGATGATCAAACCAAATGACACTTAAATGTAACGACCTTTTTAGCCCCTGGATAATTGAGCACAACCACTTCCTTTAATCTTCCATAGTAATTGGACTCAGCAACTCCATAACAACTTCCCAACTCGACACCGCCAGAGTTGACTGGTGAAAATTTGCATTAGTGAATGCTTCCATCTGTGATTCTGTCAACCCCGGGTTTGAAGCATGCGCTTCCAATTCAAATGAACTGCGTACAATAATATGGCAATTATTTAATTGTTGATTAAGATTAGATAAATCATTTTCAACTTGTAATAATACATACTTAATGTACGACGATACTTCAGGCATATTTAGAAGCACGCATATAGAGACAATGTTTAAATCTTTATCGGTTAGGTAAGTCTTCGTCTCATATCCAAATGGTTTAGCAGGATAAGTGAATACAACCAACTCATCCTCAGCACGACCAGACGGATCAGCGACCTCATTCCGACTTAGACGTAGCAACTACATCGTCAAAGTACAACGAGCAGAAGTTGACAAGCTCTTCCTCCGTATAGCGTTCAATAATAGAACCCTCTACGCGAGCTTTGTTTTTAACTTTCTGCTTTAATCGACATATATACCTGAAATATGAAAGTATGTAATATTACCTGATAAGTTAAATATAAAGATGATGAATATCTATCAAATGTATGTGATATTACCTCTCAAATGGATACATCCATCGATATTGCACTGGTCCTCCAAGTTTAAGTTCATATAGCAGATGAATAGGCAAATGCTCCATGCTGTCAAAGAACCCCGGTGGTAAAATCATTTCGAGCTTGCACATTGTCAACACTATATTTTTCTCCATCAGCTCAACATCACTATACCTTAATTATAACAGTTGAGCAAATATCTCGAAAGAAATTTGAAAGTGCGGTAAAAGTATCATTAATATTCCTAGGTAACACCTCACGAAAAGCAATTGGCATCAACTTCTACATGAATACATGACTATAAGTCAAATTTAACTTCATCGACAGTCTTCCATATCACGTTCTTACACTTGAAACACGGACATCTCATCTTTTTGTTTGGATCATCAACTTGTTCTATTGCTTTGTTCATAAAATTGGACACCCCTTCACGGTAAGCATCAACTAATCCCATCCTATCAATCTTAATCCTACGGTACATCCAACTCCGGTCGGCTGACATCTTTAATTGAAGAAAATACCCAATTAGATCAAGAATAATCATGAATGTGGTACATGCATGTATTTAGTTTACCTAGTATATATCTCCACTCTACAGGGGTTAGGCTTCTATCCCGTTCCTGGATGCGTCACCTCACATTAAGCCATTAAGAAGATGTGTGTTTATAATATTTTAAGAAATTTTCAGTAGCACCTCCCCATGGTCTTCAAGTACACGAAATAGACCAAGACCAACTTAGTCTAAGTATGCACTCGAAGAACATTTAGAGACACCAGCTGAAAAATTCTCAAAATATTATAAACACGCACTCTCTTAATTGGCACCAACCTAAGTGAGAGACATAACATCCAGTAACAGTCCCAAACTGGGGACTATTTGACATTAACTCCTACAGAGTGAAGGTGACACCCAAATCCGGGTACTTCGATTCCACGGGATTTGGTGTTCACTATACAAATACCATCTATATATCTACCCATAATAAATGCAAACCATGCAATAGATAGAAAGAAATCTTTCCCTTATGGGTTACAACATCTGAATAATAAACATAATCCCAGGTCATATTAACCTTAAACATCTGTGCGGAAACATAAACAAATAAGTCTTAAACAACATCATTAACTTATGTCTTAAACAGAAATACATCTTCATATAAAACAACAAGTCTTCATCACTTGTTAATCTTACCCTTGCCTTTGTTAATAGAAGGCTCGTCGAACCTTTCGTTCTTAACTGCAATGTTATTATTATGCAAGAGTGAGCACTATTGCCCCTAAGTAAAATAATGAAATAATAATGTATAATAACATGCGAGTGGATCAAAAACTTCTGAAATAAAAGCTCAACTTTTGAATCAAGAATGAATAACAAGAATCAAAAGATTTCTAAGGGTCATAAGACCTTGAACTATGTCCTAGGTTAGCAAGGGTTATACTTGAAACATTTAACAGTCATAAGACTATGGACCTTTCTACTCGTAATTAGGGGGATCAGCCCTTAGTACCATACTGTGCACAATATCTTAACGCTAACGCATAAGTAAATCCCTTTGCAGGGTTGTTCATCTCAGTTTGACATTAGAGTCCGCACCAAAGGAAGTTTGGTTTGGATAAATCAATAAGGGTTCTGAATTTAGAACGTTCATCAACTATGGACTAGTTGAATCAATAAGGATTCGCTAGTCTAACAAGGTTCAACAATAAATGATATTTATAATGAATAACAATCTCAATAGGTATACAATAGAACAATTATTGTATAACAGAATCATACTTTGAAAAGATAGTAAATCTTTAACATAACAAATGAACTTGATTTATAAACTTGAATAATGATAACAAGTAGGATTAGGAAACTTGCCTCGTGCGTAGATTACACGTTAATTAAACTCGTTCCTTAATTTAAATCCTACATATCATTTACATTCACAATACCAGTCAATTATAACATAATTAGTCATAGCAACTTCATTCTTTTTGTCAAACTTTGGTTATGACTATACTTAGTCAAATTATCACACTTATTGTCACATAATAAGCACTTCACGAATAATAAGCTAACTATGCATTTAATAATTCAGTCCACATGCAATTATGTTATTTGCATGTTAAGAATCTATTTTAACATCTCATTATATTTCTAACATATCTCTGTGTTCTTTAAATTAAGTTGCTATCACATTGCTAGACTTGAACATTTAAAAATAATTCATTTCTTAACATTCTGGAGAATGGCGCTGAGGCGCCACAGTTGTACTTGGTCTTCGCGCTGCGGCATGTTGGGTAAAATCTATATACACACAACACACAAGTATACGTGGTCAATAAATAATAAAGTGATGAGTAGAGTATCGTTTCCACAGAGAATTATTTAACAAAAATCACCAAGTACTAACCCGTAACCAACTCAATGTTATTTAAATGAATGAATTTCAAATTATATAAATTAAACTACTATTAAATTCCACTAGTTAAATTAAGATAACGGAGATTTAAGATCACAACTTCACTTATTACTTCATTTAAGTTAACACACTTCTCATCAATTATTCTCTATCCTGAATTGTTAATCAAGAATACTAAAGCAGATAAAACTACATCTCGATCCATAATACCCGTATTAACGTCAATCCACAATTAAGATAGAAATCTGTTAAATACCTTAATCAACTAACCCGCTATATCTCTATGTGAATTACAATTGAAGAAGGTTTAAGAATAAGTTCTCTATCAGATTACATGTGGTGTCAAGCATATCTCTACCTTAACACTCATCAAGTTTAAGCTACTAACACAATCCTGAACACATGTTATCATGATAAGATCTAAATCATTACTTCATCTCTCGAGTTCATATAGATTATCACGGTAATTGATGGCCAATCAATTAAACAATTAAGTCCAAATCATAATAGACAATCCTCACAATAGAACATAATAATTGATAACGAAGCATATTAAAATAAACTACACAATAAGATCCATTGTAATCTCAAACAAAGAATTAGTTCACTGAATTAAAACTAAGAATCCACAATTGAATAATCATTAAAAGATAAAGATAAGAGTAGAGTAAAGAATAAATCTGTTGTCAGCAAATCTCCATCTTCCTCCAGCTCATGCTCTTGATCTTCAATGGTCTTCAAGTTGCTTCAATCTCCAAATCTAATTAGAACTAGTATTTGGATCTAATTTACTCTAATCTAATCTAATAAAATCCTCTCTCTAGTCTCTCAATCTCCCCTAATCCTTGTGATTCTTCTCCTTTTATAAGTCTCTTTATATGTCTTTAAGTCCTCTTGGAAGTTTTCTTGGAAGTCCTTGTGTTAATCAGATCGAAACAATCCTTTCCGGACTCAAATTGGACCAAAATTCGCATTTTCGCACATTTTCTGGGCATACCCCCGCCCCGGCGGGGGTCTAGGCTTGTTTTGGACCCACCCCGATGGGCTAGGGGCCTGTCTTGTGACTTTCATGCCCACCCCGGCGGCGGTTTTGTGAAGGAAAATTTTATGCTCTGACGTCCTTTGGGAAAACTGCCATAACGTTTGATCTGGGAAGAGTTACAAGGCTTGAAACCTATCAAATAGAAGATATCGACGAGCTCTACAACTTTTATTCTTTGAGAATTGAGAAATAACAAATGGACGAAGGTTGAAATTGAGCTGTAAGTGACTGCTATGCAACAAAACAGCGACACTCGACGTCCGTTGGTACAAATGTCATAACTCTTGCATCCGAACTCCGATTGGAATGATTCAAGATGTTCCGGAAAGCTAAGAAGAAGCTCTACAATATAGTCCAAGTTTCAAGCCAAGAACATGAAATGAACATGAAAGCCCAAATGATGTCCGGATTGCTTTTCTTTGCGTTTTCATACCAATTCTTTGCTATTTCAATTCCCAAACATATAATCTAAAAAACGAACACAAAATGCATAAAAAGTAACTAAGAAACATGAGATTAAGCAAATAATTCATAATCGATACTTGGATAAGTAGGTATAAAACCTACTTATCACGGCACAGCAAATAATGACTTGAGACTTGAGACACAAGCGGCATTGGAATTAGAAATTAAATGACGGCAAGTGCTAGCACACACAGGCGATCAGCTTTCGAAATTTGCGCTTCACAAAAATCGCAGAACATGCCAATTTCTACCAATTTCTTATTTTCTACACGAATTGAAACACACCTACATGATATAATTCATACATAATCATTACCCAACATTTATAAAATGATTTTAACCCATTAAAACACATAATTAGAGAATTAAAATATGTAAATTTCACTGTTCTTGTTGTTCTTGAAGGTTTTGAACATAAATCATGAAAATTAATACTACGGATTCGTTATAACACCGAATTCGTTCATTTAAAGTTTGGTCTCTTCGTATTAACATGCATAATAATATACGAGTGTAATTTTTACAAAATCATTTATGTTTGGCATATTAAAATCACGTATAAGGCCATATGGCCATATTCTATACTCTGTAAGTTTTGAGCAACATATACGACATGTTTTATGATACTGATGATATGGTCTACATAACATATATAATCAAATACGATATGGTAACATTTAACACATACATAAACTCATAATCATACCTTTTCCCAATTACAGAGACTTTACAAAAGCTTTGAAAGCCATTTTCATGAAATCTTAAATACGTAAAATAGAATTTGGGTTTGGAGAATTTACCCAGAGTATAAAGTGTAGAGTATAAAGATAACAACTCTTTTTCAAAAGCTTCTTCAATCACAGAGTTTCTCACAACTCCTCTGAATTCTCTCTTGAATTTCTCAATTTCTCTTTAACTAGTTTTATCAGACTTAGTAAAATGAAGAAATAAAGAAGACGTCAGATATCAATTAAATCGACGTTGTGGAGGTCGAGTTACCCATCATGGGTTAACTGCCCTCAACCTCCACTAGTGCCATGTTTGGCTAGCCTTAAAGGCTTATACTCAACTAATTTAATAAACTATTTTATCATATAGTTTAAATTATGTCACACCCTTTATAAAATAACTTAATTAATTAATTTAATTTAAATTAAATAAAATATAATAATTTCTCATTAATTCACATAGTCATATAATTAATTTTCTCATTAATTATAAAATGATAGTAGGCTTATTAAATATTTCTTTTAATTCAATAAGCTCACATAATTACATACTTGAATAATAATTATTCTCCACATTATTTTAATTAATATAACACATATAATTAAATTAATCTATCACAATTGCATCAATTAATTATTAATCTAATAATTAAATCATCGAAATATTTATTAAATCCAATAAATATTAAAAATAATTTACAAAAATCTCGTTATTACATCTTTTCCCCTAAAAAGGATTACTTCACGTAATCACGACTCAATAAATTTGACAATTCTGCTACATTCTCCCCCACCCTTACAAAGATTCTCATCCCCAGTTCGCTTTGCACACAAATTAAGTAAATAAATGAGGGTAATTCTTCATCATATTCTCTTGAGTTTCCACGTAGCTTCTTCAACATGTGGTTCCTCCAAATTACCTTAATGTAAGGTATTATTTATTTCTGAGAACTTGTTCTTTTCTGTCGTCAATTTGAACATGAATTTTTTCGTAAGATAAGTCTTTTTCAAAATGTAGGGGTTCGTATTCAATTACATGCTTGTAATTGGGTTTGTAGGGTCGTAATACAGAAACATGAAAGACGTTGTGGACATTCTCGAGTGCTGGAGGTAGGGCTACCTCATACACAACTTCTCCGATTCTTCTTAGTACTTCAAATGGTCCAATGAATCTTGGGCTTAATTTCCCTTTCTTTCCGAACCTAATCTTTCCCTTCCATGGAGAGACCTTTAAGAACACATAACTACCCGATTCAAACTCAACGTTTTTACGATGTGGATCGGCGTATTTCTTCTATCTATCTTGAGCCGCTACCAGTCGTGTTCGGATCAACTTAACTATTTCTGCTGTCTGTTGTACTAGTTCGCGACCTAATAATTGTCTCTCTCTAACTTCATCCCAGTAAAGCGGAGTTCTGCACTTTCTGCCGTATAACTCTTCATAAGGCGGCATGCCAATACTAGCGTGGTAACTGTTGTAGTAGCCGAACTCTACTAGTGGTAGGTGATCGTCCCAATTTCCTTTAAAGTCCATCACACAAGCTCTTAGCATATCTTCTGATGTCTGAATCGTTCTTTCACTTTGTCCATCTGTTTGAGGGTGATATGTCGTACTCATCCGTAATTGCGTACCCATGCATTCCTATAGACGTTTCTAGAAGTTCGATGTAAAGCGCGGATCCCTATCTGAAACAATTGACACCGGCACTCCGTGCCTCGAAACAATCTCTTTTACATATAGCCTGGCCAACCGATCTAAGTTGAATCTGATTTTTATCGGAAGGAAGTGTGTGGATTTTGTCAGTCGGTCAACGATAACCCATACTGCGTCGTAGCCTTTCTGAGTCATCGGAAGGCCAACCACGAAGTCCATTGTAATATGTTCCCATTTTCATTCTGGGATCTCCAACAGTTGTAGCAATCCACTTGGTCTCTGATGTTCTGCTTTTACTTTCTGACAAGTCAGACACTTGGTAACACATTCTGCAACATCACGTTTCAAATTCGGCCACCAGAAGTGTTGTCAAAGATCTTGATACATCTTGGTACTACCAGGGTGAATCGTATATCGTGAGCTATGAGGCTCACTCAAAATGTCTTCCCTAATCTCTGGTACTGGCGGTACCCAAATTCTGCTATTGAATCTCAGTATTCCTTCCTTATCCATCTTGAACTTCGGTTCAGTTCCTTCAGATATCTTCTTTGTCACCTACTTGCATTCTTCGTCCTAACGCATAAGTAAATCCCTTTGCAGGGTTGTTCATCTCAGTTTGACATTACAGTCCACACCAAAGGAAGTTTGGTTTGGATAAATCAATAAGGGTTATGAATTTAGAACGTTCATCAACTATGGACTAGTTGAATCAATAAGGATTCGCTAGTCTAACAAGGTTCAACAATAAATGATATTTATAATGAATAACAATCTCAATAGGTATACAATAGAACAATTATTGTATAACATAATCATACTTTGAAAAGATAGTAAATCTTTAACATAACAAATGAACTTGATTTATAAACTTGAATAATGATAACAAGTAGGGTTAGGAAACTTGCCTCGTGCGTAGATTACACGTTAATTAAACTCGTTCATTGATTTAAATCCTACATATCATTTACGTTCACAATACCAGTCAATTATAACGTAATTAATCATAGGAACTTCATTCTTTTTGTCTAATTTTGGTTATGACTATACTTAGTAAAATTATCACACTTATTGTCACATAATAAGCACTTCACTAATAATAAGCTAACTATGCATTTAATAATTCAGTCCACATGCAATTATGTTATTTGCATGTTAAGAATCTATTTTAACATCTCATTATATTTCTAACATATCTCTATATTCTTTAAATTAAGTTGCTATCACATTGCTAGACTTGAACATTTAAAAAATAATTCATTTATGAACATTACGAGAGTGAAAATATGCCTACCACAACAGATTTTGGTCTTCACGCATGCAAGACCGCCATGTCGCGACTTGAGACTTGGCGCTACGCCATGCCATGCATGCTACTGCGGCGTGGGAATTATAGCGGCAAATGTTGTGGCCGTGACGCTGTACCGATTCAGCCAGAATTTTGCGATTCATGAAAAATCGCAGAACATGCCAATTTCTACCAATTTCTTATTTTCTACACGAATTTAGACATACCTACATGATATAATTCATACATAATCATTACCCAACATTTATAAAATTATTTTAACCCATTAAAACACATAATTACAGAATTAAAATATGTAAATTTCACTGTTCTTGATGTTCTTGAAGGTTTTGAACATAAATCATGAAAATTAATACTACGGATTCGTTATAACACCGAATCCGTTCATTTAAAGTTTGGTCTCTTCGTATTAACATGCAAAATAATATACGAGTGTAATTTTTACAAAATCATTTATGTTTGGCATATTAAAATCACGTATAAGGCCATATGGCCATATTCTATACTCTGTAAGTTTTGAGCAACATATACGACATGTTTTATGATACTGATGATATGGTCTACATAATATATATATATAATCAAATACGTTATGGTAACATTTAGCACATACATAAACTCATAATCATACCCTTTCCCAATTACAGAGACTTTACAAAAGCTTTGAAAGCCATTTTCATGAAATCTTAAATACGTAAAATAGAATTTGGGTTTGGAGAATTTACCCAGAGTATAAAGTGTAGAGTATAAAGATAACAACTCCTTTTCAAAAGCTTCTTCAATCACTGAGTTTCTCACAACTCCTCTGAATTCTCTCTTGAATTTCTCAATTTCTCTTTAACTAGTTTTATCAGACTTAGTAAAATGAAGAAATAAAGAAGACGTCGTATATCAATTAAACTGACACGTTGTGGAGGTCAGTTACCAATCATGGGTTAACTGCCCTCAACCTCCACTAGTGCCATGTTTGGCTAGCTGTTGGTGAAAATCAATACGCTTAAAAACACGCAAGTGCACGTGGTCAACAAGTAATATAGTAGTGAATAGAGTATCGTTCCCACGAGGACAAAATATCAAGAATCTTAACTTCACAAGTATCAATTTTGTATTAACCCTAATTTTATTAAACTAATCAATTCAATGGTTTAAAATTATAAAAAAACTAAATTAATAAAGAAATTAACTATCACAAAATAGTCACCAATAACGAAATCCTGAATTTCAAACAATTAATGGAGAATTAGACTTATGATTTCACCCTGAGCTTCACTCTGATTTTCAAACCTTTATTCCAACTCAATTCAATATTCCAGTTTATTAATCAAGAACACGAACGTAGTAAAAGCCACCTCTCGATGCACTAATACCATATTAACATCAATCCACAATTAAGATAGAAATCCGTTAAACACCTAAATTAACCAACTCACTATATCTCTATGTGAACTGCAATCAAAGAAGGTTGAAGTTTAAGCTCTCTATACGATTACATGCGATGTCAAGCGTATCTCTACCTTAACAATAATCACAAATATGCTATCGACAAAATTCATGACACATGCTATATTAACTAGGTCTAGATTCGAATCTCCTCTCTCGATTCCTTTCTAATCCACAAAGAACTGTTGATCAGGCAATTAATAAATTCACGCTCAAATTAACATAGATAAACTGAAAATATCTTATTGAATTGGAAATCAAAGTTATAGAATCATCGTTTTCGCCCAAAGATCCATCACAAGTCTAATAAGTAAATTAGTTCATAACGAATGAATTAAAAACTGAATAATTTGTTGAAAACATCATCCCAATTACAAATAAGACTAAAGAGAAGAAGAATAACGAAAACCCCTTCACTTCGCCTTGATTCGCAACCGTCGTGATAATCTCTTAAAATTACTCCTCCAACGTTCGCTCTTCAATCCTTGAAATCGCTCTTGAATTTTTTTGCCTTTTTGTTATAAGATCGTTGTTTTTTCTAATAATAGCTCTCTCGCCTCTTCCGGTAGAATTCTTCCTTAATTAGAGTCCAAACGCATCACCCAATCCCACAAACCGAGCTCTGTGAGACTTGAAACAGGATAGATAGTTCAGAAGCGGGACCCCACTTCCTAGGGGTACATGACATAATAAAGTCACTTTGGGCTGCTAGGCTACTGTCTTCAAATTTTTCAAGCTCCAACTTTTTTCCACTTTTGCTCCAAAAAGACCGCCTTTCCTCACCAATTGCATCCATGACCACCCTACACATAAAATATCACGAAACGAGTAAAAACGAACACAAAACATGAAAATAACTACGAATTTAAACTTGAAATGAATATCGATTCGTGTATATAAAATCCACTTATCACTAGCCTTAAAGGCTTATACTCAATTAATTTAATAAGATATTTTATCATATAGTTTAAATAATGTCACACCCTTTATAAAATAACTCAATTAATTATTTTAATTTAAATTCAATAAAATATAATAATTTCTCATTAATTCACATAGTCATATAATTAATTTTCTCATTAATTATAAAATGATATTAGGTTTATTAAATATTTCTTTTAATTCAATAAGCTCACATAATTGCATACTTGAATAATAATTATTCTCCACATTAATTTAATTAATATAACATATATAATTAAATTAATCTATCACAATTGCATCAATTAATTATTTAATCTAATAATTAAATCATCGAATTTTTTTATTAAATCCAATAAATATTAAAATTAATTTACAAAAATCTCGTTCGTCACAGTGAATGTCAAACGGGTTTCTAAGTTCCAAAGTATCGTGCTTTATTATTGAGTGTATTGAAGATTAAAGGGAGAGTATTATTGAGTTTATTGAAAAATGTGGCAAACTAAGCAAATGCTACTTAGTTTATTTTGCCAATAATAAACTAAGTAAGTGGTACTTAATTAGTTTATTTTAATTTATGTTTATTTAATTTAATAGCTTTGATTTTATTTAATTATGGATATTTTTTATGTAATGGAAAACTAAGAAAATGCTACTTAGTTTAAGATAATTATTGTATTTTATTTTATTTTACTATATTTTATTTTATTTTAACTTTATTTTTTATTATATTATATTATTTAAATTAATTAATTTACATTTAATGATATTAAATTAAATTAAATTTTGAACATTTTAATTTATTCTAGTTTATTATCAAATTTATTTTAAATTTAATTTATTATTATACTTTTATTTATTTATGTATTTTAATTTATTTCATTTTGTATTATTTTATTTTATATGTTTTACTTTAATTAAATTTAATTTAGTTAAATTAAATTAAATTAATTTATTTATTTAGATTAATTTTTTTATAATATTATATTAAATAATAAAGTAAATTTATTGTATTGTATTAAATTAAATTAAATTTATTTTATTTTTATTTTATTGTTAATTATATTATATTAAATAATAAAGTAAATTTATTTTATTGTATTAAATTAAATAAAATTTATTTTATTTTATTTTATTTTAATTATATTATATTAAATAATAAAGTAAATTTATTTTATTTTATTAAATTTATTTTATGTTATTAAACTTATTTTATTTTAAATTTATTTAAGTTTTCTAGTATTACTACTTAGTTTTAGTAGCAAACTAAGTCCTAATTATCTTTTATATGGTTAATTAAATATTTATTTATTATCATCTATAAATTCCACAGGATTCAGTCGAAAATTCCGTCGGAATTAATATTCAAATCAATATAAGAGAAGTCTTTAGGTTATTCATATATTAAAATTCACAATGCTGGAAAAGGCAGAAATCAGAACACTGCATATTATAAGTTTATCACACTGCATTTCACTTCCTTTGGCAACAAAAGGCATAAAAATGATATGCTATAACCAAATTGAACCAAATTCAGATACATCAAATTCACTGGCCAAACAGAACCAAATCAGAACTAATTGCATGTACTGCTGACCCCAAATTATACTACGAAGCTTACCTAATCAGATGCATGCAATTGTAACTTATTAAACCATATAACTCCAGATAATGATATATATTAACACATGACACCAAATTAGATGCAATTGTAACTTATTAAACCAATTCCAGTCAAAATTAGTACAATAAATATGAACCCTAGCTAAAAAAATATGGAATTTCAGTATATACCTTGAATCTTGAATTACAAGAGGAGAAATGAGGAGGGAAAGAGAGCTGGAGGGCCAGAGATGGTGGTCAGAGGCGCTGTCGTCGGAGATGGTGGTCGTCGGAGATGCATCGGAGGCAAGGTTGGAATCCGGCGAGGTGGCGGTGTGGGTGGAGTGAGATGGGGGAGTTTTAGTGTGAGAGAGTGAATGAGAGCTGCTGAGACAGAGCTGCTGCAAGAGAGAGAGAGAGAGAGAGAGAGAGAGAGAGAGAGCGTGAGGGACGAGGAGGCGCTGGAGAAAAGAATCTGATTAGGTTTTTAATACATATTCTCGACGAAATTCCATCGAGGTTATGTCTGTCGACTATTGGCTAATTTCGACGAACAATTCAGTCGAGGATACGACATCTTCGGTCGACTTTATATTCGCGCTGGCGGGAAACCTTCGCGCCAGGGAGGTGGGCTTGATACCGATGGATGTTCACTTAATCAAAATATTCATATCTAACTACCCAATCATAATATAATTGAATAATAAAACCTGCCCATACATGATTATATTAATAAAAAATATCTC